>VZTV01073278.1:0-11886 GCA_013400875.1 Anhinga rufa | reverse complement strand
TGGATATTAGGAAAAATTTCGTCGCTGAACGAGTGGTCAGGTACTGGAATGGGCTGCCCAGAGAGGTGGTGGAGTCACCATCCCTGGAGGTGTTCAAAAAACATGTAGACGTGGCACTTCAGGGCATGGTTTAGGAGACATGGTGGTGTTGGGTTGATGATCCTAGAGGTCTTTTTCCAACCTTAATGATTCTATGATTCTGTTTTTTCAAATGGCAAACCCACAGGAGTCATGCAGGCCTTGATAACTTACCTTGTTCTGTCACAGGATTCCTGTAAGATACTAGATGAAAATTCAGCTTGTCTTTGTCACAACTCATCATCTATAGACAGAGGAAAAGATGCTAATGTGGAAGTTGGAAGATTAGCATATTTAAAAGTTTGGAGGCCTCCAGGATGTTGTGAAATACCATGGAGGGGGGGAGAGAAAGCCTACTGGCTTAGGAATATAGAAATATATGGCATTTCCTAAACATTATGTACTTCTAGTATGCTACCAAGAAATTATGTTCCTAGAACAGTGGCTTGTACAGTAAGTAGTTGAAAGCTGAAAGTGTTTGATGTCTGTACTGTTTTTCAGTTGAAATACAATAGAAATTTTAATAGGAGTTTCATTCTGCATAGGCTTTGAAATGCTTTGGGAGTACTAGACAATCCTATTATTAAAAGCTGCATTTTACTCAAGGGATTTGGGAATTCCTATCCTTCCATCCCCTGAGTATACTTTAATTCTCATTAGAATTTAAACAAAAGATGAGATTGTGGCTCTTTTATGTCCTGAAAATGATGATGTGTGATTCAGGCAGTGGCAGATATTTCCATAGGCTTGCCACAAATCAAGAGATATGCATAACGCAGAGCAGAGAGACTTCAAAATTAGCAGTATGCTAACATTCTTCTACATCATGCAAAGAAACATTAAAAAATTCTACCTGATACCTGTTTTGACCAGAAATGTGGACTGTTAAGTATTTGTTTACTTTTCTCCAGTTCATTTTTGCTATCAGCTATAAGCAGATCAGAACTGTATAAGGAAATACACAAACTCTAGGTCTCATTGGAGGGACATTAGGATTTAGCAAGTCTTGAGAGCTCTAGGCTGGCTCTATCACTGCCTGTAATTTGTGTGTTTATTGAAAACACTATCATTCTCTTTTCATTTTCCCATTTGGTAGTCCCAAATTATACTGCACTGAAGCACTGGGTATTGTAACTGCATTGAAAATATGAAGAATAAATATAAGCATGACTATGGTAATCTCGAACAGATCTTTGCTTTTAAACAAGGATGAATAATCCCTGATGAATAATTAATTCAGGTAGGATTCTCTTCTTATTCCTTTGGGCATTACCACTTCTCAAGAGAGGAACTTCTGTTTTGCATTTCTTAAGAGTTACACATGGGAACAGTAAAACTAAGGAGCTTGGCTCTACTGATATATTTCTGTGCTTGCACAAAATTCTGGTGTTTTCTCCTGATAAAAGTTTTTATGCTTTGTGTGTGATTTTTTTCCACCTAAAAAGTGAAAGAAGAATTCCAGCAAAAGTTTTCTACCAGGGTGAATGATGTCCACATAGGCAAGTTTAATTTCATCTAATTTGCTATGGATATAGTAGTTTAAATGACTTCTACACTTAAAGAGTTCTAAAATACTCATTGAGTAAGTATGTAGTCTCGCCATAGCACTTCCCCACCTTTCAGGTAGAACTTTTATTTTTATTTTACTAGTATATGCAGGTATTTTGTGCTAGGGTTGTTTTACTGTGGCAAAGGGTGCTTTTTTTCTTTCAGTGAGGGATACCAGCAGAGCAAAACCCAGGCTGGATTAAGGCTGAAGTATTTTCAAAAATATTATCAATACATTTGTTAATCCCAGGTGATGGTTGTTGCCATTTCTTCTGCTGACAGCTGACTTGGAAAGAGATTATTTTCCTTATTATAGGGGAGCACAGGACACAGGTGATTTAATTCAATCACTTCAGTCTCTCTCTTGGTCTCTCTCTCTGTAATTCTGCCTCAAAGCTTTCCTTCATTTGGATACCATTCATAAGGTTTGGTATTGGGGAAAACAGTAAGCCCTGGCACAGCATATGCATGACACTACAAAGCTGCACTCTTAAGTGCAGTCTTCTTTGAGTAAGACATTTATGAAACATTTGATTTGCAGCATAAGGCTTTCAGCTAATTTAAGTCATGTTTTGAGATTCTGCATTCAAGGTGGAGAGTTGCTGTTTAAACGTATGAATGTTAAAAAGGAAAACTGGTGGATAATGCAGGAGATGAGGATCACAGATAGATTTTGAGTAGAGCTTGGGACTTAATAAAGCCATAGCTCATTCTGCACTTTCTATGTTCTGCAAAGTGTAGGGTAGGGAGCAAAAGGTAGAGGGCCAGCAATGCCAGCCTGACTACTATGAAAGGCTTTTGTAGGTGGAGTGACCCTATGGTAGCAGAGGCAATCTCGAACCTCTATGTTTTCCTGTGCTTAACCCATCCCTGTTAGTGCGTATTTCATGCACAGAAGGGAGAGAGTCTTAATTCTGGCTCCCTGAATCATTTCTCTAAGAAATAAGTTCAAGATTGGAACTGGACTGCATTTCTAAAGCTTACATCTATAATTCTATACTGTTGAATAAAACAAAACTGTGGACTTGACTGCTGGACCAAGTGGCATAGATTATCAGTGTTCAAACTCGTCTTGGTCTTGTGACTTCTCTTGGTGATATCTAGGAGGCTCTAAGTCATAATATGTGTGTGCATACTTTTCTGCTCAAAGTTTCTGAAATAATGTGAAGAAAGTGGTGCATCGTAGAAAATAATATTTTCAAGGCATGAAACTAGGGAGCTCACATGCTTCAGGTGCTACATCAGTTACATCAGGGCATGTAAGAGTGTTTGAGGGTCTAAAACCTCTTGAGCTAACATTGGAGGCATGTAGACAGTGAGACAGGGTATAACTTCATATAGGCTTGCCTGCACAGTCAGTTGAGAATGGTTCCTGGTGCATGCTATGCCACAGAATGTGTCTGGTCATTGCTTAGGTGTCTTGGGGGCAGCTGTAAGAAGCACAACATGGATGAGGAGCAGTCTGTGTTCAGGATTGATCTCTGTTTTATTTTGAAACACTGACATCATACTCTTTGTGCATAATAAAGCATGCTGTATCCTAAAAAGCACTGTAGTTACAGATCAGTAAACAGCCTGTGTCAAGAATAAACACCAAGAGGAAATGCTGTTCAAGAGAAAACAAATTTTCTTTACAGCAACAAATATATATCATTTATGGATAAATTTAGCTTGAAAATTGGAAGAAGGAATGTCAAAGGAAAAATCTCAGTTTAGTGAGTTTCTCGGACATTCTACCAACAGCAGTGGGGCAAATATCCCCCTATTTTTATGAAAAGAATTGTGACATTATGAATTATGCTATGATTATGAATTATAAATACTGCTTTTATGAAAAAGAACTATGACATGGACAGCAAGACTTGATTTCTTTTGCAGATTCATACCAGGAGGTTTTGCTGACACCAGAACAGTTCACTGAACTAGTTAAATGTATTAGTAAGAATAGACCAGTGCAAATCCATACATCTAATTGAACTTGGGATATGTTTTTCAAGAATAGGATGCACTTAAATCAATTCATTCACGTCCTCATGTCATCTATATATTGATAAGGAAATAATAAAAAAAATACAACTGAATATGTCAAAACCTTTTATCTGTGCATGAGAGCTCTGCAGTACTATATTTGCAAGAGTTTTAAATGCTTTAGTATGAAACAGATCAAACTGTTTTCTTTATTGCTTCAAGAACAAGAGTTAAAGCTTACACATTTCTGAGATATTAGATATGTTTCTCCCTGTTTCTTGGTGTTCATAAACAAGGTTGACATGATATTTTAAGAATCAGACAAGGTATAAGCTTGAACTAGTCCTACTTAAATAGGTGGGAGGTATGTATATACATATATCAACTGTATGAATTTTCCTCTGTGTGTATAATTGTACATGTATTTATATGTGTATCTATATGTATATACGCACAAAAATACCGTCTAATAGTGTGTGTATTTATGTCTATAAACAGGTGCACACTGTTAGGTGAGTCTCTGTTTTGCAGGTCTGCAAGAGGCTAAAGCTAGTGGGTTCAGATACCCTGAGAACACAAGCAGTTAAGCTACTATGTGTCCATGCTTTTCAAATTTTAGCTCTGTCATGCTTTAAAGACCAGGAATATTTGAGCAGAAATGAACATACAAGCTGAGAAAACATAATAGGTAGTTTCAGCGAGTTCAGTATGAACATCATCTTTGTGGAGCACAGTAGGAAAGGAGTCCTGGCCCTTGGGCTCAGTTTGCACAATTGGCTGATGCTTACTTGGCACTGATACCCATCCAAACAAAACGTCGATTTATGTATGTCTGTTATTTTCAATTCATTGTGTCCAAATAACATACAGACTGTGCTGCCCTCATCAGAATAGTGGCTTTTAGCATAATGCTGATAGTGTCTCAGATCATGGCATAAGTGTTTAGAGGTATTTGCAGTACAAGACCTGCTGAAATAGTTTTGGAGCAAAGAGTAGCTGAGTTAGGATGGTTTCTGCTTATATTGTTTTCTGGAGCTATGAGAGTTATCAGCCCATCACATTCAGTAAACTTCCTAAAGTAAAAACAAAGCAAAACAATCCTTGGCAAGGTGGATAGCAAAGTTTGTACCCTGAACTGTGTGAAAGGAGATGGGCAGGGGAGGGAGGGGAAAGAGTCCCAGGAAGTTTTGGCTGCTGCCAAAGAGGTCATTGATGGGAAAGGTTTGGGAATGACTGCTTTGCTGCAATTGTCTCCTGCCTTTCTCCCCAGTTTTCACCTTTGTCTTTTCTGCATGTGAACGTGGTGTCATCCTTGACAAAACACTTCATCCGTTTTTGCAGCATTCCTTCTTTCCTCCTCAGCCTAAGTTTCCCATCTTCCATTATCCCTTCTTAAACACTTGTAGCTCTTTCCTCTTTGACTTTCTGAAATCTCAGTTCACGCTTCTCTAATACCGTGTAATGGTGCTGTTGTGAGCTGAGCTGAATAAGTCCTCAAGCATCACAGGATAAATTTTGAGAAAAAATGATGCAATTCTTCAAAGTCAAATCAATTTAATATATTCTTTCCAATTTACTTCATACTCTCCTTTTCATTATGTTCTTCCAGTGTTAAGCTCTTTTTTCAGTAACCTTTTTGGTTAGGTATGCAGGAGCTTTTCTGACTGCCTGTCTTTTTCATCAAATACCTGCCTTAATTTCACTTTTCACAATAGGTAGCTGTTTCTCTTGTTTAAAATCCCTCACATTGGCTCTTTCCTCACATCTTCTGTTATTTGTCCACCCTGAATTTTAGAAAAGAGATTAATTTCAAAGAAGTGCTGAAGAGTACAAGAATTTTAAAGACAATTATACAAAGTGTAAGGGCCCAAGCCTACATGTGTTACCATAGATTCTGATGGAAGTACTGAAATGCTGTGAATGTCAATAATTCTTTGCCTAGAATAAGAGTTAATATATTAGATTTAAACTATTTTTGAAATTGTGTGAAATTTCTGAACTAGCAAGGTGTGCAAATTCAGAACTAGCTGATTCCTCCCCTGCGTTGTTTAAACCCAGGACTGTTCTGACTGCTGCCCCTGGGCAGGATTAGGGGGAGTGAGAAGAAACAGGCAAAACTGGAACATGACATCAAAAGTGGTCACCGAGGATCCAGGTTTGCTGCTCATGCTGCTGGGACCCTGTGTGCAGGCTTGGGCTGAAACTGGTTTTAAGGAAGAGAGCGTTCTTCCAAGGAGAGATTGCTGTTCTCTCCATCCTGCTGACAGCCAGCAGCTGCCAGTCTGGCTTTCCAAGGTTTTGGTACAGTCAAAGAAAGCTTTGGCTACATTTTACTGCCCTTGTCATCTAATGCACTGTATAGCTGGCAGCTTTACCTCTGCTTAGTCTGGCTCTGAGAGTGAGGGGGCATTTTTGGTAGAAATGACTACATTTAAATAAATAGTAAATAATATCTGATGTTATTACAGTTCAATTTTTATTTTTTTTTTATCCAGCTGTGATTGGAAACAGGCAATGTGGGTGGCCTTTCTTTTATAAGGATGGAAAATCAGGCTGGGGAAAAATGCTGGCACAGATATTCCAAAGAATATTAAAAAAAGAAAACAAAAAAGTACAAAACAGGGAAACAAGCAAACAGGTGAACAAACAACCTATGGCTTCTGTTCTTCAAGAAGATACAGCTGGAGTCAGATTAAAGCTGCCATGGAGTTAACTGGGTGATCCGAGTTTACAGAATAACATTGTCAGTTTTGTAAGTAAAATAAAATAGTAAAGAGCAAATGAAGTATCAAGGTGGAGATACTGGTTTACTTCAGTTCTTTAAGGCAGAAAATTATTATTTTAAACATTTTTATTCTAGTTCATCTGCATAATTATCCTGTTATCTCATACTAATCTTCCGTTATGTCACAGGATATGATATGAGTGATGGCTGAACTTTGGTTGAAATGATAATAAGCAAAGATATTTGATTTACTTTATTATTTACTTAAAATTTGGGTTAGGCTCAGAAAAGAATTTTGGAAAGTGGCTACAGCAGGNCAGAAGGACAAGGGGATGGGGCCAGGGGAAGAGATGAGCTGGAGTCGTGCTAAGGGGCCCGTGGAAGGGCAGAGGTCCCTCTGGGGTGTGGGGCCAGAGGTGGGGCTGGGGACCGGCCTTCCTAGCCCGCCTCTGGGCAGGGGCTGAGGGACCGGGCTGAGCTGAAGTGGGGTTCCGGGGCCCTTGGGCAGGTTGGGGAGGCCCCGGGTGTGCTCAGCGCCAGGCAGGCTCGCCAGGGCCTGCAGGGCCCGGCAGCCGCCTGTCCGTAGCGGGTGTTAGCAAATGTCGGCTCCTAACTGCTCTTACCATTGCAGGGTGTATATGGGATGTAATTAGTTCTTATCCCTATTTTACTGACAGAGAAAAGTTGGGTTTTTTTTTAAAAGGGATTTCTCCAAAGGCAAAGAAAAAGAAAAGACCACAGCCAGGTTTAAAAAGATACAGTCCTTGTTTCTGATTCTATGGACAATTTCACATTAATTGCTAAACAAAAATATGAAATAAGCCGTGATGTATTTTAGCGACATCAATTTCTAATCTTGCTTGGTTTTCTTTGTATAAACTTGTGTTTGAGCATCTTGCTTTTTACTATTACTGCTTTTACTATTTCTCAGTTTTTACTGTTAGAAATTAATTTACCTAAGTTCTATGAAAACACAGACAATTAAGAATATGTTTTTGGTTTGTTTGTATGTTTGTTTGTTTTTTCCTTCCTACTTGTATCCTGGACAGGTTGGTTTTTTTTTTGTTTAGTACTGAACAATTGGAGCATCTTCCAGAAAAGCATTGAAGGAAGTAGCTAGCATCTGGTATCCTTTATTTCTGTTTGTTCCCTGTTTTCAAAGAACATTGTTTTGGTAGTTTTTACCTGTGTTTCATAGTACTCAGGAGAAAAGCAAAGACAAGAAAGGCCCCTCTACTGTCTCTAGAAAATGACAGGACTGGATAGTGAAAAGAAGTCATATCCTTTCACTATTACAAAAAGAATATGAAGTCTTTTTAAATTGCACAGTTCACTGTCAACAAATGTATGAGATTCCCTGAAATAAAGCAGTTTGTGGTTGTGACAGTGCAAATGCTCATGCAAGTGCCTTACCCTGCTGTCATACCTGAACCAGCTTATTCAGAAGTTTGGGTGTCTCTGTATTTCTTCACAGTTTGTGGTATAAGCACAAAATACATGTTGAGTGAAAACCCCTGTTGTGGTTCATGGAAGAAAACACAAATAACTTGATTTAGTGCATTTGTTAAGATAGGGAATGAGAAACGTAATAGCAAGATGTTGATACAGCCTTAAATCTTACTGCTCTTCTGCATAAATTCCAGCATACCAGTGTAATATATCCAATAATTAAGAAGAAAAGTAATTACATTTTAATTATTTTTGATATGGTCCTTTTGCTTGTAGTGATTATCTGCAAAAGTCTTCATTATTTTATGTTAAATAGTGAAATGAATGACATTTTCCAGCTGCTGGCTTGTCTCATGCTACTGAACTGCTTCTGAAATAAGGTGTATGAAGCTTTGCTTTACTGCAGTGATTGAGTGCAAGACATGCACAAAACGGATGTCAAAGCTGAATAATTAAATTATGATTCCTTCTGTTCTTTATTAATAGGGTGAGCATGGGATATTTCTTAAAGCCTGGTAATTGCTGTCCACAGTTGCTTTCCTTCTAAGACATCAGAGATCTAGCAAAATCATTTAAAGTAAAATCTTAACAAAGTGGGTAAGATTTATCTTTGTAAGAGGCCCATTAAAATAATTAACAGTCAATATGCCAGACACATTTGTTATCTGCGTGAACCAAAGCTGTCTGAAAAGAAGACATGGCCTGACATGTTTTGAAATTTATTACCTTTTGGAAAGGTACTTCTCACATTTAGGAGGAAATGGAGAGATTTGGTTGTTTTTTCTAATTTTCATGCAACTTGTATAAGATAAGTTAAAGCTTGTTTGTGTGTTATTACTCTGGTTTTTTTGTGGACACTTTAATTGAATAAGCCAAATGAAGAGTTGATACAGACAGGGAAAGAAAACAAATGCTTTTAAAAAATGTGTTTGAGATCATTAACTTCACATGTCTGTGTCAGCTATATAAGATGTGATCCAAAGTTTGGATCAGACTTTAATAATTGGAAAAATCATTTTTCCTGTGTTACAAAGTATTGTAACACTAAGGAAAGAACAGTGTGTGTTTAATTTTCCTGAGAAATACAAGTTTAAATGTCTTTGTATTTTAGTTTTTAGATATGGAAAAAAGAGGAAAGAAAGAGCTTTATAAAACCTTTTGCTGCTGCACTTTAAGGAAAATGATGCAAAATGTAGGCATTTTTACTATTCCAGTGAGATTCTTAAAAGACTTTAATGTTGTCTGGGTATTAGTGATAGCGACTTTGTGAAATATATACCTTTCTCTGTGAAGAGAGAAATAGAGAAGAAAATTAAATAGAGCAGGAAATTTCTGTTTCTGTGGAAGTTTTTCAACCATTGGATGTATCCTCAAAGCATATGTATCTATGTAAATTAGTCTTACACATTTTCATCTTTCATTTCAAAGAATTTTTTAAAAAGTAAGATGAAGACATATGTTTTGTTATAATTGATATTCCATGGAAAACAATGTTTATCAGAATTAAATCTCTAAGTTTTCTGTGAAAATCTGAAGAGGAGGATGAAAGAAACATTGTTTTGATAATGTTGATTTGGTTTTGTTTGGTATACTTTCAGCAGGGAAAATATTTTTACATTTTGTTAACTTACATGTTATATACAGATTGCTATATGTTATATTCAGTAACTTAATAAAATATTCTGAATGGATCAAACCACAAATTCAAATTAATTAATTTGTTTGGAGCCAAACATACTGAAATAATGTGATTGCTTTTTTTTTTCTTCCTCATTTTCTTACCAAAATGGACATATTAATAAGCAGGTTTTGTATTTGTTTTTAAATTCTTTGTTTTCATAGTTTTTAAGATCACATGATGGTTCCTGGGCTTCTGAAAATTAATCCAACTATCAATCCACTCATTATATTGTCAAGTTTAAGAATAATTACCAGCTCTGCTAATTCAAAATTACTACCACATTTTGCAAATGCCTACAACTCATATTTTTCTCTAGTATTACATGTTGTTTTAATGTCCTTAATTGCTGTGTAATTCCCAAGGAAGCAGGAGCTTAAATGATGAGTTTAAAACACAGTGTGCAGCCTTTGAATAAAAGTTCAAAGAAGTTATGCTAGTCTAAAAAAATATGCTTTTTGTATCTGTTCTGTTGTGTAAATGGATTTCCACTAGCTGCAGTGTAAGCTTCATGACATTGCTTGTGAATAAATTTGTTAGACTTATGTTAGATATAATTAGATTATTTTTGCAGTACAAGCGTGGAACTAGAAGGGAGAATAACCTTTTTCAGAGAATAACAGTGTCCATTTCATTGCCAGAAGCAAAAAAATCTCTTTAGGAATATGCTCTGCATTTTATATAGTTGATCATAATAACTTAAATAGAAAAGTTGTAATTCAGTTACTTATGGCCATCAACTGTTTAATGCATTACAAAGCCAGAGGGATTATGATGGTATAAATTTACTTGTGTAATACTGGCAGTCATGGTTTGTGGAGTTTACTTTTGTGTAGTCCATTCTTTATGCATTTTATTCTACCTGGCTATCATCTGATGAAAACACAAGCAGTAAGCAAATCAAGGTTTCTCCACTGAAAGTCCTCATCTGCTGTTGTGATCTATCAGCATTTTTTATTATTTGTGGCTCTGCTCAGCACTAATTAGTTTTATCAGCTTCTGATTGACTCCAAGTGTTGGTTAAATGAATACAAAGCTGCATGCAAAAAGTGATAGAAATAGTGTTTTAAAAATAGACTCAAGCATTTATCCGCAGGTTCTAGGTTCTGGAGTTTGAGATGATGAAGGTCCAGAGAGATATCCTAGGAACTGCTGACCTCAGTGCACAGCTGGGTTTGAATAAGCCTTGAAATATACCTGGATGTTTTCAGTCACCATTATGGATCACCAAGAAACTAGACTCTTAGTTTTTACTCCACTGTAGTGTCACGTGCCTAAAGTTTGATTACTTTAGATATTTTGTAACCACTGATTGCCACATTCCTAAACATGAACTTATTTCCTGCCTCTAACGAATAGAACACAGTAGCAATGTAACAAATGTAAACTAATTTTCTTTGGGACAAATTGTGTTATAGGTTCACCCATTACATGGTAAAAAATAATTTCATCAAATTTTTGCAGATTTGTTAGAGTTGGAGAACTGGAATATTTTCTATATTCAGTTATGGTAGTGCAAAACATACAGCTTAGTTCATTAGCACCTACATAAGCATGAGTTCAGAATGCCAGTTTCCTGTGAATCTGATTTAAACTGATGTCAAAATTGTGTAACTAGGCTCCTGTACTGTACTGGTCCCAGTATTTATAATAGAGATAATATGCAATCATTTTAGATATTTTTCTTTATTTTTCTTTATTTTACTTTTATGTTATTTCATCAACTAAAGAAAGTAATGCTGAATAAATTAAAATAAACATACTTTGCTGCTTTAATTAAACAGATCGGATAGTGTGATATAGAGGTTAATTAGCTGCTAACAAATTAATTTCATTTTCCCACCTGGAAATCTGCTTTGTAATCGATTGCATTTTGCCTTATAAAAAGAAGCCATTAGCAGTTGCTTATACTTTGAGGAAGTTACTGTGATGAGAAGATTAGCAGTTTCCTGAACCTTTTGGAAGAATATATTTACCAAAATTAAAAAGGATTGAAAAGATTTTTGTCTCTCAGGGTTGTCACTGGCTACCTTGCTTTTGACTTAGAGGACGTGAACAGGAATATAGATGGTTATTAACATCTCTTTATATATGTAGCCAGTTCTTTTAAACTCGGTAACTCCAGAAGAGTCTACTTCTCATTTCTTTCCTGTTCATTTGTGACACATGCAAGACACATCCTAGGCTTTTTTGTCATACTTTGGGGAGATGGTAAGACTGCTAAGGAAGGTTTAGCTGGTAGGACAAGGAGAGAATAACTTTTTGAATCATTATCTTTCGTTATCCACCTACCTCTGGGTAGCCCAGAGGCATATTGTAAATCTTTCTTCTTCTTGAATGGGAGTGGATATTGATTTTTGATGTTTGTATGCATTGGGACTATAGTAATATTACTTGTGACTTTATATTCATAACATGAATCATATCATAGAATCATAGA
>VZTV01073274.1:0-32961 GCA_013400875.1 Anhinga rufa | reverse complement strand
ACTTTAATTTTAATACAACTAATCGTATGTCAGTGTAGAGACTGGGGGAAGGAGAATAGAGGGGGGAAAAAAGAAAGAGGTGTTGATAAAATACTTGTTAGAAAGAAAATTGGATTAGCGGTGCCATTCTGGCCATGAAGCTCTTTGAGCTAGAGAAAAGAAAATAATAATCTTGTTCCTTTTTCCCCCCTCTCTCTGCAGCCCACAGAAGGCCTCACAGCCAAAACATCAGTCCTTCTAATCTTATTTTCTTTTTTCTAGCATGTATTTTATTAACCCCTTTTCTCATTTAACTACTATGAATAGCTCAGTGGGTAACATCCTTCTTAGAAAGTGAAAACCTCCTTGGAGATGCGGTGCAAGAGGAGAAATGCAGACAAACTTCCAGCTCCCGCACTCAGAAGAAAAGCCCCCTCTGTAATCCTGTCTGGTGAATCCCGACATTGTACCCCAAGGTAGCTGCGAGTTCCAGGTCCCCTCTTTAGAGCAGGGACAATCGAGGAGTTTATCTGCCTACACACTAGGAGATTGTTCCCAGCTTTATAAGCTCCACAGACACGGAGCAGAGACCAGAAAAGAAATAAGCGTCCCTACTTCTTGTTGGGGAAGTATATATAGGTACATAGCGCTGTAAGATGAAGTCAGGCACTCTGAATTACCTTTCTTTCGCAGCTTCCCTTGCCAGCTATCAGTCACATACAATGAAATCACCCAGCGCGGGCTGGGATGCTCGCGGTGGCGATCCCAGCACGTCTGTGAAGGGGCTGGGGGGGCTCTGGGCCAGGCACCATGCTGGGGGCGGCACAGGGGCTTTCGTGGTTTTATCCCTACCAGCCCAAAGCGATACCCGATTTGTCCTCTTACACCCATGGCAGGATTTTGTGCCCCAAGAAAGATGTGGTCAAACTGGGATCTCGGAAAGCTCAGGGGCCAGTGTTCCCTCTGCACAACAGTGATATAAATGTGGACAAAAGAAAAAAACCCCTATAATTAAAACATCAAATCCAATGGAGATAGTCCTGCCCTGCACTGCTCTAAGTGAGAACAGAGATTTGGCCTTGCGATAAAGAAAATACCAGCTCCAGCGAGCTTGGCTGCTGCCTCCTTCCCTGCAAGCAGCAAACCTTCCTGGGAGAAGAGTGGGAGCAGGATCCAGCCCCGTGCGATATTTGTGTGTTATTTTCCTTGACAGCTGTGGTGCATAGTGGTAAGTGCATGTTTAATTCATTCAAAATTTATGGTGTAATGAGAACAATGAATGTGTCTGAGGGAATAATTGCTTCACGGCGGGGATGCTGGAGAGTTCAAGTTGGTTGGCACCTGGACTTTGAATCGGGGCTGGCGGGGATTGGCTCCGCCAGCCCCACAATAGCACCGATAACAAAGCTGCTGGGGATGGGGAGGGGTTCAAAGTCACCCTGCACCCCCGCGCCACCCGGGAGAGCTGCAGGAGCCTTTCGCCGGGATGGCAGCAGCCGGATCCGAGCCCCATTCGACCCGTCTGGCCCCATTTACTGGGCACCCGGTGAGGGCTGCAAATGTGGTAGCTGGCTTTTTTCAACCTGCATTTACAAGTAAATTTTGCTGTGCTGCAAATCCATGCCCCTTGAAAACCAGTGCTTTCCCTGCCCTGTCTCCCTCTAGGACCCCTTCACTGCTTGGTCCTGGCCACATCTACCAAAAACCTCCTTTTGTTGGCAGAGTGGAGAGGGGGTTGACCCTTTCCAGTGTCCTCAGCAGCCACATGGAGTTTCGGAGGCCTCAGAGGTCAAGAGCATCCATATGGAGGGCCCAGGAGCTCCGTGCGTCTCCCAGCTGTCCCCACGGCAGCTGTGCTTGCAGCCCCCAAACAAAGCTTGCTAGGGCGCTGGGGGGCTGCTCTGCGCTGTCCTGGAGGAGCCCTGAAATCAAACCACTTCAGGAAGGCTGCAGGCCGAAGAAGGCTCCCATACATGAACGGCTAATTATTCATCAGGCTGAGAGCAGATAGATCGCGTTACCTATCACAGGCTCTTTCCTGCAGGGGCTGAGTGGGGCCAGATTTAGAGTTGACAATACAGAGATGCTGACGAAGCATTGCTCAAGCCTTGGCCCATGCAGTGCGAGATCTGCAGCAGCCCTCCCAACAGCTCCTGTCTCTTGGCACCTAGCGGAAATGCAGATCTAGTTTCTCAAACAGACGTGTCAAAGCACGAGCAACAAATCTTCCATGCCACAAATCCACCCCGAGGAGATCATCTATCAAAATGGGGCTCTTGGACCCAGCATCACATGTCTGAAGGAAACAGGCTTGTAAAGTGCTATGAGACTCTCAGATGGAAGGTGCCTTACAACCACAGAGGCTGTTGTTAATTATTATACCGTTATAGTGGGGAGCTGCGCTATAGACCATCAGCGCTCGAGTGTTTCCATACATGGACCGCACGGGATGGAGCTGGGATCCCGTTCTCCTTCTCCATATGGGAAAGCCGTGGGCTGGGGATGTGCTTGCCTTGGACATCTTTCAGAAATGCTGAGCTGAGAGCCCTGTTACACATTAACCCCCACGCAGGGCTCTGCGAAACGTTCTGAACATGTATGTAACACTTGGTAGCAAACGGAGTCTGCCTTTAGCTGGGGCAACATCTGGGTACGAGCAGATATGGGCCAAGCTGATGAGCGCTGCAAGGACTTTCCTCTAGGGACTGGAAGGCACTTTTAAAAAGTGTTTAAATTGTTTAGGTGCATAAATTCAAAGCTGTCACTTGAGTTAGGAACCTAATTCAGGTTAAAAGGATCAAGATTTTAGGCCCCTATGTCCCCTTGAAAATATTCCACCTGTCTACACGATGGAAATAACCACCGTTAGGAGAGGAAGATAGAGTTTAGGTGCAGACAGAAATATGAATTTGTAGTCCTGACAGAGAACCGTGTTTTCTCCCATCTAGTCTGAGGTTAAACACAATGTTCTGTCAAGCCACATACGGAGGAAAACATGGTTTGGCAGCAGCGTCTTGCGTAACCACGGTTAAACATGGCATACCTCCGCAGGGCCGCCGCTGCAGCAGCGCACGATTTGCATCGTGTAGAGCAGCTGCCAGTTTTACTTTCATCTGCGTCTTAGGAACATCGAGGAAGCAGCGTTGCTGTAAATACATCAGCCGTTACGTCCTCCCTGTAATGCTCTGTCTCATCACTGCTTTCTCTCTGGAGCTACCGCTGCTCACCGTAAACCCTGATATCTCTGCCTGGGGAGGAAAAATAACAGACGCCTAGTGCTTAAAGACAGACCCTGCCAGGACAGAGTCTTCATCTCTCCGTGGGCAAGAAAACATTAAAACCAAACGTGACTGCAGATGTAAAATGCAAATTTGGCTGGGGTGAGACACCTTCTCCCCCTGCTCCATCCCCTCCTGAAGCTCAGCTGTGGCCTGAGCCCCCCAAAAATCCCATCCCCAAAGGAGGATCCAGACCCACCCCCGAGCCCAATCTCCTCTCCAGTCTTCCAACACGATAAACACAGCCCAGAGGACAGGTCAGGATACAAATAAAACCATCCATAATTGCACATTGTTAATTACTGAGGGTGTTTGGGTTTCTTGGAGAACATTAGGTTGTGAAGAGTCTCAATCAAAGAGCCTTTGGGGCATTCAAATCAAGGCAAGCATCAAAACCCATAGCTGTTTTGAAAACACAGCTTCAAATGCATGCTGTGGAGGGGAAAGGCTTGAACCCGCCTGCCCAGTAAATAACACGCCCTGGAAGGGCTCCCTGCTACAAAGCCGGCTGCACGCAAGGGCAAAGGCTGCGACCTCAGGGGTACAAACATCTGCAGGAGCCTCCAGGGAGTCCCAGGACTCAATGGAGGGTGATTTCAGCAAAGCTTTAACCACAGCCTTCACCCAAACACTGGAAGTAGCCATCATGCCACAGGCAAGTGAGGGAGGTTTCCTCTACTGTATTTTCTCTGTTGTTCTCCCAAGCCTGATCTTTTGTGTCCGTGCAAGGTAGCTCTGAGGCTGCACTTGCAAGAGATGCATTTTACAGCATTGTTCTTCATCAGCTTGGAAACAATTAGAAGAAAAGTCAACTTAGGAAGAAACTTTTGTCAAAAAATTGTGACTGATAATTGCAACCCTTGAAAATATTTTTAGCTAGACCAAACCAATTTATAATATATAATTATGCTTTTATAATGATGGAACAGTATTGCAGGCAAGCAAAGTGTGCAAAGAGGGAGTGAAAGCAGCAAAAAGTAAAACAAAAAACCCCCCACAAATTAAAAAGAGAAGGTAATTAATATACACCAAATTCAGGGAAGAAATTACAAATCAGGAAAAAGGACATGGTACAATCTCTAACTAGCAGAACTGAAGACAGTTCAAAGGACAGTTATTTTTAAGAAAAATGTTACAATGAAAGATGATTTGCATGTTATGTGTCCACTATTAGATCAAAATGAAAGACTAATGGGGAAAAGCCAAGTGTTCTGTATTTGGAAAAAAGCCAGATAAGCTATTAGAATGGAGATGAAACCTTTCTATTGCGAAGGATAACATGAGAATATATTATACATCTTACAGTAAAACGTGACTATCAGCAAAGCTGCCCAAGACTTTTTCAAAAGCTGGTCTCACAGCTTGGCAGGCCACCGCCACGCGCTGTAAAACGTCCTGCTCGGAGGGGAAGGTCTGGGGGAGCCCAGAAGGCAGCTACGTTGTGTCAATACTTAAAGACATGTGGAATGTTCCACATTATTATTGACCTAAGCCCTGAATTTAATTCCAAGTGGGATAAAAGACTGATGCTTAATAAATAAAGATTTAAAACAAAGCATTAGAATTAATGCCAGTCTATTTAATAACGTCCTACTGAGTTAACTTGGTATTATTTTTCATGGGATTTTAGAGAAGAAACATGATGATAACTAGAAGATGGGAAATTACAACCTGTTGTGAGATTGAGGAAACTTGCTCTGTTCTGCTTAGAAAGGTTTAATCAGAGAAGACCTGATAACAGTAAGAGCGCAGAAAATTATTTTGGTAATATTTGGGTAGTAGTTCTTTTTCTAATAGGAGTGTTCTATTTCAGCCAAACCCACTGGGTTTGAAGCAGAACATTAATTCAGGGAAGTTTTAGGAATGGCATCCCTAGGCCATTCCTGAGTCCCTTTTGGTCTTTAGATCTTTAAATATGATTTTCTAAGCACCCATGCAGCTATGTCACAGCTTAGCACTCATATGAGCGTATGTACATTTACTTGGAAATAGCTGTCATATGAAAAAAAAAAAAGAGAAATAAAGGTCTGTAGATCCAGAGAGATCTGCACATTATTAATTAGAGAGTTTCTAGTAGTTGCATGAATTTCAAAATATTATTTCAGTTTAAGCTTGGCATTTCTCACCCTCTTCTTTACAATGACTACGTACCTTACAATGACTATCTGGCCAAAACCCAGCATCTTCTGTAACAACAGCACTTGGGGGTGAAGGGCCACCAGGCCCTCCTCCACCAAGCACTTCCCATCCTATAGCTTAATATAGCAGCAGCCATAATTTTCAAAACGCCATGTGCATGTTGCAGAGGCTCAACCCGAGCAAAGCACTCCTCTTCCTCTGCAAAGATGAAAGCGAGGCAGAGCGCAGAACTGGGGAGGGCTCACCCGCGCTCCCGGCGGGGGCATCCCGACGCTCACACGCATCTCTGGATGCTCAGGCCCATCTGTCGAGGTGGCATCATGCCAAGTCACAGGCAGGCTGGATCCTGCACGAGGCTCAGCATCGCAGGCCAGCTTGGCGCTGCTTGTCACAATGGCGTGGGCTCGCTCCTGAGAGCGGAGCTCTTGCATCTATCCTAAAATATGGTTTAGCACTGCCTGGAGAGAAAGGATAAACCCCACCAGCAGTATGTGAAACAAACCAGTCCACAGCCCTCATTAGATCCATCAGAAAGGGTAAATAACTTGATCCCACCAGTGTATCACAAGGTACTGCTGATGCACAAATCCACTCCACATGGGAAGCTGCTTCTACTGGTATGAAACCCCACCAACCTACTGCAGGGTAAGACCTTCAGTTGCCCTTTGCAGACAAGATGTCTTTCTACATCTTCACCTGATGAGTCCTTCTACAGCCACCCAGCAGCAAAGCTGGAGCTGCTGTCGCAGAGGGCTGTGCACGCAGCTCATGTGGTGCCGAAGGAGTTTTCAGGCAGGAAGACGATAGAGAAATGTACAATACTGATCTTTAAAGAAGGACTGCCTCAGCTTTGAGGAAGACATCTGGGAGCATAACCCAGCTCAGGTGTAATCTGCACTAAAGGCAGAGGCTAACCATCAAACCTGGCTGTAGGGCTGAAGCTCCCAGAAGGTCCCTATTCATCAGCACATCCAAGCGTGGGGATGGGCCTGGACGTAAGTGCAGGCTTAAGGTTAAGTGTTTGCACATGTGCTTTATTGAATTAGGGCCAAAGGTTCAGGTGGGAAGTGCCCCGCTGGGAACTGGCTGGTTTGTCCTGCTACATTTTGTCCATAACCTGCAAGTGCTCTGGCCCTGCAGTTGTTGGGGCAGGGTGTGGGGTGGCAGCTGGACCCCCTTGCTGCCACTGGAGCTCGTCTGCAGGTGCCTGGTTACTTTTTTACTACACCTACTATTTATATTTCAAACTGTAGCATAGCAGCCCAGTGGTTTATGGCACCCATAGAGCTGCCAGGAGGAACCATGGCAAAGGTCTGAAAAAAGGCACTGAAGCATCCCTGGGGCCACCATCTGGGGACAGGGTTGGCAGGAGATGTTCCTCTGCAGCTGCTCTGTGCGTGTGCTGCTGCAGAAAGGGGGTCCGTGTGTTTGCTGTCCTCTTGTTTAACTTCTTCTGCCTTTACAGCAAGGGGCTGCCCTGCTGGGAGGCGGCTCTGCTGAGAAGGCCCTGGCAGTGCTGGTGGGCAGCCAGTGCCCCTGAGCCAGCGCTGGGCCCTCGGGGCCAAGAAGGGCAGCGGTGTCCTGGGCTGCATGGACAGGAGTGTGGGCAGCAGGGCGAGGGAGGCCATCCTGCCCCTCTGCTCTGCCCTGGGGAGGCCGCAGCTGGGGTGCTGTGTCCAGTGCTGGGCCCCCAGTGCCAGAAGGACAGGGAGCTGCTGGAGCAAGGCCAGCGCAGAGCCACAAGGATGCTCAGGGGATGGAGCATCTCCCTGGGGAGGAAAGGCTGAGAGACCTGGGCTTGTTCAGCCTGGAGAAGAGAAGGCTGAGGGGGATCTCCTCAGGGCTTATCAGTATCTGAAGGGCGGGTGTCAGGAGGGTGGGACTGGGCTCTTCTCAGCGGTGCCCGACGACAGGACAAGGGGCACCGGGCACAAGCTGGAACACGGGAAGTTCCACTGAAATCTGAGGCAAAACCCCTTTGCTGTGCGGGTGCCAGAGCAGCGGCCCAGGCTGCCCAGAGAGGCTGTGGAGTCTCCTTCCCTGGAGCCATTCACACCCCGCCTGGACGCGGTCCTGTGCCCCTGCTCTGGGTGTGCTGCTCACACAGGGGGGATGGACGGGATGATCTCCAGAGGTCCCTTCCAACCCCCACCGTTCTGTGATTCTGTGAAGCTGGGCCTCATCCAAACCCCATAAGCTCTAAGAGAAACTTTCAGGAGATTGAAGTTGGCTCTAGGTGAGAAGCTGAAGGTCTTGCTGCTCCTTGCTCAGGAGCAAGCTGGGGGAAATGCAACGCATGAAGCCCCATGTACCCATCTTTGTGCCCGTGGGAGGTTGAAATCCCCTTTCTCTATGCTAAATGCTTCAGCAACAGGAAGGTGAGCCTGCATTGGTTGTGTGACACAAGCCCCAGGAGCTGGACCAACCGGCCAGACATGCAGATGACAACCCAGCCGTTGTTCACCGTTTCATGGTAGGTCTTACTGCTTTGCACTTGTTCAGATGCAGCCACAAATGGGTGTCCTTCCAGCTATGCCCAGAGCAGCAAAACGGGTACGTGCATTTCTGTGTCTGCCTTCAGCAGAAGGACGTGTCCACCTCATATATGTGGCAGCCACATCTTACAAAACCGCTCAGTGCTCATGTGCCAAGAGAGAAGCCAAGAGAGCAACTCCAAGTCTCCAAAAGCACACCAGCTCCATCCTGCAGCTCCCAGGATTTCCCAAGCGGAGCAGCAGCGAACTGCCCTGCTTGCTGTACCCTCCACAGGAGATATCAGTAACATAGGTGGTACTCTGGAGTGAACCTACAGGGCTTAGTCTAGAGCCAGCTACAGTCTCCTGAAAGTTTCTCTTGTAAGTTTAAAGGGTTTGAATTAGGCCCAGCTTCATGGCTGTAAAGGCAGGGAAGGTTTAAACATGAGGATGGCAAATACTGTGACAAAATTGGGTCTCTATTATGAGAGGGGGAAGAAAATGGAGACTGTCGCTTTTGGTGCATTACTCAAAACCTTCAGAAAGAGGCAAAGTAGGTGGTTGGACCGTGGCTAGCCTTGCGACCTGCCTGTCGCCTCTACCTAACCCTGCCCGCTCTGCGGCTTCTCTGTCACTTTAGCTATGAGACACCTGCATTAAAAACACTTCTTTTCTCTGAAAATCGATCAATCCCGTGGGTTACTGTCAAAAAACAGTTGATTCAGTTGGTTTCTCCAGGGGTTTTCCTACAACCAGTAAGGAAAGGTTGAAATTGCAGAACAATTTTAGGGGGGTTCAGAAGACTTCTGGCAGCGGAGCCAGGCTCCCTTCCATCTTGCAGGAGCTCTGTGCTGGCGACCCACCTGGCCCCATTGCTTTGATAAACAGCCTTTAAAGAAAGGGAGAGAATCACCTGAGGAGGAGACAGGGTCTCTCTCTGGGAGCTGAATCCCCATTACTGATGGTTTTATCACCTCTTTACCTTGAAACCCGGGTGGACCTGTTAATCTTACATTTTGGCAACTTCAGCTTCCCACTAACCCATTAGGACTCTCTGTCTCCTAATGGGTGGCAGGTTTTCTTCCCTCCTGATTTACAAAGAATTACAGGACCTGCTGAGGGATATTGCTCGGTCAGAGCACATTGCCTTTACTGATCTAACTTCTAATAAAATGGAAGATCTTTCTCCAATTATTTCAAGTGCGAAGCACTTAGTTTTGTGTTATTTCCACTTGCATCTGAAATATATATGGAGTGTGGATAAATTCACGCAACCTAACTTTAGGACTTTCAGAAATTTTTCCATAACCACCTTCAACTGGAGTGTCCATGCTGCTCTATAAACAGGGAAAACCCAACAAAACATGATCTCCTCAGCACAGGCCACTGACAATTTCAGCTGTAATATTCAGCTCTATTAGGAGCAGTAATTAACGGTAAATGGAGTTGTTGAATATCTGCTCTGCTCCAGATCTGTGCCTGGATGAGGCCTGGATGCCAGTGGCTAAATCATGTGCTAAGCAGGTTCTTAGTGCCGTAAATGCACCGTGGGTTCTGTAAACAAGCGCTCTGGAGGCTTGCCCTTTCTGGTACTCAGAGCACCCAATGCAGGCATTTTTCTGAAATATTCAGCTACAGACTTTAGAGAGGTACTTAAATGTCATACAGTGCTAGCCTGGAATTTATGAAAACAATATGTTTTAGGTATCTGAATGCCTGAGGAGCTTTATGTTACATCCAACGTTACCAGATTTGTGGTAGGACAGCAAACTGCACACCAGTTCCCCTAAGTCCAAGCCTGGCACCCTGACTGATACATAAATCTTACACAAATAGGCTAAAAAGCTGAGTTAAGAAGAGGACTGAAGAAATACAACTCAAGATTCCTCAGTCCATTTTGCCAAAGCATCTTCATGCAGATCCAGCTGCTGCTCTGCTCTGCTGTTTGAGCTCTGAATTTCTCTTGAAGGAAGCAGATGGGGAAAAGGAAAAGGGGAAATGTCTTTTCCTCCTCTGCCTGCAAACTTCTGCACAGTGGTTTTGATGCAAATACATTTGTTGCTGATACGATCAGGATGCTGAGCTCATTCAGGCAGTATGAACCATGGGCCAGGTGTTTTTGGTGCCATCCGTGCTCACTGCCAGTGCCACGGTGCATCTACACTTTCCTGGAGGTGTGGCTGACTGGGGAAAGGAGCTTCGTGGGCTGGAGGTGAGGTCAAATGGAAATACTAAATAAAGCATTCAAGATATCCTGTATGGTCTGTGAGCATCAGTTACACACACAGCTGAGTTGGCACTTTGAGGTTTCATCCAACAGACCTTTACAAACATGAGCTTTGGCACCTCTTTGAAGAAGAGGCTGTGAGCACCTTCTGTTAGTGGGCTACACAACGTACCCTGCCACAGCGACAGCGTGCAGCACAGCCAGGAGCAGCCTCTGTCTCCCAGTGCCAATTCCCCATCCATTCACTGCCCCACCACGCTGCCCTCCAGCAGGAACCTGGGACAAGCGACATTTCATCTACTACAGCCCAGGGAAGATGAGGGAGAAGGGAGGAAGAGCTGATGAAAATCAGGGTTTTCATTCAGAGTTTTCATTCTAGATTCAAATCTATACTGAAATTAGTCAGCCAATGACCTCATCCAACAGCGATGAACAAACAAGAAGATGACAAGCAAGTGTCGATAAGTCTCAGAAGACGTAACATCATTCCTGAGCACAATTAAACACAGCCTTACAAACATCCAGGCTCTGACTAGTCATGAAATCCATATGGAGTCATTAGCCTTCTTAGGTCTGTTTTTCCACCACCCTTAGATGCAGAATGAGAGCCTGACTGTGTAAAAACTTACTGAGATTTAGGTAGGCTCTGAATTTAAAGAGAAAGAACCATTTCTGAGGAATCCTTTTCTAAAACTACTTGCTGTGGAAGAAGAGTGGTCAACTGTGAATCCATGGGCCACTGCAGACAAACTCCCTAGATTGACCAGCCGCATCTTCAGTGCCATGTTAAACGTGAGTCTGTGCTACAGCTAATTGTGGAGTTCAGCAGGGAGGAAAACAGCTGGTCAACAACTGCATCGGTATTGTGTGTTACAGGGTAGGTGTTACCTCTCTGTCATACAGACTGTCAACTAAATCTCATTAAACGTGTTCTGCCCCCTCCAGGAGTTCTCAGCACTATTGCATTGGTCCTCAGTGAAGAGATAAGGCTGGTATTATAGACTCCTCGATTTCAGCTCAGGGTCACTTTGACCAACAGATTTCTTAGGGATTCTAGGTCCAGAGTTTTAATAAATTCCTTTAAGCCTTTCTTTGAGCAAAACTGGACAAAGTTAACTTCAACATTGGTTTGGCTGGGATAAAACAACTGCAGAATTAGGACCCACAACCTTCTTTTCAAATGAAGGTCAAATCTGCCTGTTATTAAACTTTGATATCAGGCTTCAAATGGGAGAAGAACAAGATTCGTAAAGTACAAATCTGGTGAATAGATGTTATGAAGTTGGAAGTATTGTGTTATAACTTAACTGTCCAGCTGAGATAGACATACTCCTTTACTTTGCTCATTTTACAAACACACATTTCCTTGTTTTCAGTCCAAAGTACTGAGACTAAGTCTGATACTTGTGCTGACATACATAATGCACATCTCCCTTTCCACTAAGCTGTATCTTTATGCAGCATGCGAGACAAAACAGGCTGTTGGGACCCAGCTGTGCAGATACAGTTGTTTTAGAGCGCTGCTCAAAGGAGGTCACAGCTCTAAATCCTCCTTGTGTGAAGGTAAGCTGTGTGCCCAGCTTCCCAAGGCTCTTCCAAAAATACTACCTTGAATATTGGCTATATCTGGGTTAAAACAAAAATTAAGTTCACCGTTGCTCCAACAGCATTAGGGGAACCATCAGGAAAGAAAACATCTCTTCTCCCAAGGAGGCCTTGAAGCAAGCACAGCACTTAATGGCCAGTAACCAATGGTCAGGTTCACGGGATGAAGGCTGGATCAGCAGAGATCAGGATCAGGGACTGCAAAGCAAGAGCGCAACACAAGGTCTTCGCTCTGTTCTGTTACCATGTTTGTCTGTCAGTGAAGGAGAGATCATCTTGTGGTAGCAAATGGTAAATAGATGATATTTTGTCCAGGGGCTCGACTTATTTATATTCTTACAAATATCAGGTAACATGAAAGAGAGCTGCATAATTGCTATGTAAAAGTGCTACAAACTGCTCCCAAACACAGCACACACACAGACACACTCTTTCTCTCTCAGTTTTGCAGGATCAGATCCTTATTCAGTTCTTTCAATGCTTTTTCACAAAAAAATAATTTCTAATTTAGGGAGGGAAAGTTTTATTTAATTATCTTCACTTTTTTGGTTTCATTTGACTAGCTGCATATCTTCCACTGGCTTTATCAAAGAAGCCACCAGTACCAGAGCACATCTAATTTTAAGAGGGCTTTAGTTGGCAGACTTAAAATTGATCATGCATTTTAGTTTCAGTAACTTGCAATTTCTGCACTCTTTGATAGCGCACTTTAAAGAACAAGTCGTCTTTAATGACAAAGGCTTAAAAGAAATGACCTTTCTGAACAAAATATCAAAGCTTAGAAAAGATAGTTGGAAAAAAAAAGTCTGAATTAAAATGACCTTGTGTTCTGAAACTTTTTCATACAATATCTGATGTCTTACTTTTGCTTTGTACCCTCAGAACAAGACCAAGTATAATTTATGATTGCAGTGCCTCCAGTATGTTTTGTGATTTGGGAAGAACTTGCAGTGCATTAAGATAATTTAAAAAAATATATCAGATCTCATATACACTCGGTATCAAGACTGCTCATCGTTAGAATCAAAGCTGCGCATGTTTTTCAGAAAATTCGATAAATACTGTAAGATATTCTAGTGATTGCAAATATTTTCTTCTAGTCATATCAGAATCTTTTTCTGTGCAGCAAAATAATTTCCCAGTTTGAAACCACAGTCAGCAGAGATTTGGGCAAGTACCAGGAGTATCTGCTGTCACCAGTACAATTAAAGCACTGTTGCAGTAGAAAGCAGAGGGCTGGGAGAAGGAGGGAGGTTGTATCTCTTTTCTTCCACTGCACCAGAAATGAGCATATTTGTTACGTGTAACACAAGAACTGTGAGTGGCACTGAAAAAAAGTGTCACCTTGATAAGGGTCACCTCCCTTGATACTGGTGAAAAATGTTATGATGCTTTTTTCTTGTGGGGTTTTATATAGAGTGAAACAATCTTCTCTCCCGCACCAAAAATCAGTAAAATTAAATAAATAAAAAGTACAAATAAGCTCTAACCATACTCAGGCTGGTTTCACCAGAGCTTGCTTTATGGGCAATAAAGCCAACTACTGGCACCTGGCAATTCCTTACCTAGCGGGTGAAAAGAGAGGTAGAGAGCAAGTAATATGTATGAAAATATTTCTAATCCTGCAATTTGGACTCTCTTACTTGTTACAAAAATGTCCAAAGAAATGTTAACAACACCTACAAGAGAACTCCGACCAACCTTGAATTTCATTTCTTATCAGGTTTATAAGCACCTTCAAAATAGTCCTCACATTGTATTCAATGCTGGAGAGAGTTTCCCAGAGTTTTAAACTCTCAGATTGACCAAGAGCTACTTTTCTCAAGCTGCTTTTTGATCATCAATGACATCAGCAACCCAATCCACCAAAAAGAAGGCAACTGAGGCTTGAATTCAACTAGCTAGAAGAGGGTCCATGTGTTTCCTTATGGATGTACCCCCCCTTACTGCTTTCAAAAGCACTATAACCACCCAGATATCATGCAAAAATACAAGCAGAACAGCAGAATCAAAAATGCCTCGTTTCCTTCCTGCATGAGAAAAGAGATTTCTCTATCCCAATGTCTGCCATTTGGACACAGGGCAATATCCAATGGGTAAATGCCAGGGCGTGCAGCCTGTGGCTGTGTGAGCTCTCGGTGCTTCTCTCAAAGAGCCCAACCATCGCTGCCGTGCACCTCTCTGAGTAAATATATTTCATTTTACGTCCACAATTAACTAAATACATCCTAACAGATTCTTCCTACTAAAACTCACCGTTGCCCCAGGCAAGGCTTTGTGGCACCTGCCACAGCACCTCCTGGCTTATCAGAGCCATGACAACCCCTTATCTATAATTAGAAGAATCAATTGTTGTTTCAAGGAAGGTGGAAAACCTGCCCAGGCCCAGACCAGACTGACAGTCAGCAAAGCACCCAGCAAAGTTGGAGCCTGTATTTGGCAAGGAGCTCCCTGCCGGCGCTGCCAGGAGGTGGGGGTGGATGGACCCCAGCCTGCCAAAGCCTCTCCTCATTGATCTCCATGCCAGGCGGAGATAAGAGCGCAGCTGGCGAGCTGGGACTCGGCGGGACAGCCATGTCCAGCGGCGGGCACCCAAGCGGTCAGGACCCTCCGAATTCTGCCCAGACCATGTCATGTTGAGCTCGGGTGCCACTGGGGCGAGGGAGGAGAAGTGGCCATCCCCATCAGCAGCGATATGGAGGGTCTCGCTACTGCTGCTGGTGCCACAGCTGGACTTAGAAGACAGGAATTTCTGGCCCCCTTTCAAGCCCTCAGACCATTAACTATGCCTTGATATGAATGCTGCCAGCAGGAAGGTGCCTAGGAAAAAAAAAAGCTATTCTTGTATTCGGCATATCTAAATTTACAGATTACAAATGTACTAATGTACACTCTGGCTCAGGGATGGCCAAGAGATAAGGAAGCCTTCCTATGCCTGGGAGGCAGAGCCAGCTATGAGGACGAGCCCCTCTCTGGGTCCTTCAGCTTTCCACCACTGCTCAAACCTCATCCCTCAGGAATCTGCTTAGATTTACCAGGATCATCCAAGAGAACCTGTGTACATTCATGCAGAATCAAGGCCATATCAGTTGCGACTCTTTTGCAATAACGTCCCATAACTGTATGATCAGTAAATGACGAAGGACTTTCCTGTGACCATCCTATGCAACCCCCAATGATTGATTTATATGCTATTATCTGGCAACAGTGGCTGCATTTGTCATCATGGTGTTTTCATTCTTGCTACAAGATTATCCTTGAAACACAGCATGAAATATTTCCCCAGTTAACAAAGCCATACAAAAGTCTCATGTGCCCTGTGACTACTCAGGTGAGTGAGATGCCCAAGCAGGACAATAATGTCAAAACAAAATAGTACAAAATAATAATATTTTAATATTATGTAAACACATGGACACAAACCAATGTCAAAATATGTTAAAATATCTTGGACAATAATAATAGAAAATGGGATTTTCTTCATGTATAAAAGTGAAAAGAATGGTACTGGGAAGTAAAAACAAAAATATTAGTAGAGGAAACTCTACTCGCTCGGTAAGCAAGCTCAGCACGGAGTCAAACACATAGTATATCGAAAGCATAAGTCTGTAATAAGACAATGATAAAAAAAAAATGGAAGGAAGATACAAGTAAAAACATGCTGGCATGAGCAATGGATGTGTTTTCCTGAACTTCATTACATTTTATGTGCTAACAAAACAGCCACTGATCTTTGCGTTTTAATTTACAAGAGCCAAATCTTCAAACCTATTCAAAGCAGTCCATTTGGCAATCGAAGAAATCCCACAGCTCCAGCAGCTACCTGAAAATGAAGAGATTCTCATTAGTTATATCTTATTCTTCTTTCTGTAAAAACATAACAGGCTGAAGCCAGGGCTGGGTCCGGTCGGCAGCGGGCCTGGATACGGCTGTGACCGCTGCTGTGTCGGGTGCTCAGGAGCAGGCAGGGGAGCATGCCACGGGGGAGCTACATCACATCTGCAGCTGCGGGCACACACGTGTGTTAAAGCAGCAAAAAGCAGTATTTCAGTGAATGAGGGTCAGGTAAATGCTAACACAACACTTAGTGTGAACATAGTCTTGGAAGAAGATCTGGTCAGGAAGAAAGTTTCCCAGAACAGAAGTAGCACAAAAGCTTCTCCAAGTCTATGGGCAAACGCCGCAGCCGCCCCGCCGGGGAAGACCTGCTATGTGCTGTGCTGGCTCTGTCCCTGCCCTTCCTCTCCATCAGGACATGGCTGGGGCTCCTTCCACCCACAGCATTTCAGTCATTTGTGGCCTGGCCTGACCTAATGGTACGTGATTATTCATCTTTTTCAACAGCTGTTTTCCTAGTGAAGACACTAATTCAGAATAAGATTGAGACAAAATGCACCTCTTGGTATTACTACTGCTGCTATTGGAGAGAGTCTAGAGACTACATTACAGCTTTATATTTATCTAACAAAGTTACCTACACTGGACATATTACCAAGAATCCATGACATTTTCAGTTTCCAATTAGCTTTAGTTAATTCGCATTAGCAAATACTTTCAGATTAATATTTTCAGACAACTTTCACACTGTTAACATTTTTACAAGCGTTTAAATATCTGACAAATTTTTACCCTATTTTACAAGCACACATTCTTATTTGCAGAAATCCTCATGTGAGATATGCAAGTATCATCAAAGTCTATAAATATAAAAAAGATGGAGTGGCTTTCCTAGGAAGTTTCCTTTTACTCACCTCTCCATGTGAATCACTTACTCTAAAGGCACAGCAAGGCTTTTTATTGCTGCAGCACTTGCCATAATTTATATTGGAGGGTGTAAACGTCTGAAAAAAGCTCAGGCTCATGAAGATCCGGTACTTTGAAGATGTGATCTGTAATATTACGCATTGCATCATTGTTTTCTATCTTAAAAGGAGGTGGCATCACCGCAGAGCTGCAGCTGTGCACTGAGCCACTGTCTCATCATGAATGTCGAGGCAAAGCCCAGACTTGTAATGCACCTGCAAGTTCTCTAATCTTGCTCTAATTGTACTGACTAAGCACTGGGAAAATTCTCAGACGCTTGTTTACTGAAAATAAGGATCTTTTAAAACTGCAACCATATTTGAGTGTTTTAATTAAGCCGTAAAACTTCAATAACTGGGATCTACAGGTGTGAAATGGTACAAATTGATCAAAGATAATCACGTACCTTCTGGCGTGGTAGGTGTTCAGCTCTTCCTGGAGGACAGAGACTCTTTTCTGCAGAATATTTACCTGTAAAATACATCCCACATGAAAATGGTGCACAAAATTCTAATTAATAAATTTGTGCTCATTTCATAAAGGGTGTTTTTCTTGTCTATCCTGCCTAAATAAAATGCAGCAACACTTCAGTTGCATACTAGAATTAATACTTGATAGAAGATTGTTAGCATGGCTTCCCTGGCCCTGCTCCAGCTACACACTATCTACTTCTTTAGAAACAGAGTCAAAACAGTTTTTAAACTCAGCTGGTGGCACCATATGGGTTATGCAAAGGTTTGGGAGCTCCGGTTCTACTCTCAACTCCAATCTGATGCCTGTGCTCTGATCCCTGCACTTTTGCTCTTGTGATGAAGGTACTCACCTGTTATTGAAGTGTATGAAAATTAATGTTTGTTAATACACTGTGGCCACTTCGGGACGACTCACCAAGAGCAGACAATTGGGCAACTACTTTATAGTTAGCAACGTTTTTAGAAAACTTTGCCCAAGCCTCAAGTATTTTCTTTTTGTTTGTTTGTTTGTTTATTTTTATCACTGCTCGGTGCTTTTAGCCAGCCTATCCTCTTCATCCTCCTCCAACAATAAATAATCCTGACAGGTGCAGAGATTCCACTGCCCTTCTTGTCTGATGTTTTCAAACAGGAATTTCAACAATTTTCAAAGACCAGGACACCTGTGCTTCAGAAAGAGCCCTGCTTACTGAGTGGTCTGCGACGACAGCGTACCGCTGGAAATAGAGCCAGCAGCTATGTGTTTCTGGGAGAGCACCCAGGTTTTAGTGTGTGTAGTTACTTTTACTCTTTTGAAATGGTGCTGCTGCTTACAGAAGCCCTGCAGGTGGATATCAGATTCTACTTTTTTTTAACTCATTAAAAGGTGTGGTATTCTTATATTCGCTCCAGAGCAACGCTTCCTACCAGACAGTGCTAATAGTTAACGACACTTTAAAAATATCTTTTTACTATCAACTGAAAATTGCTTTACCCAGTAAATCCTTAACTCTTTATTTCCCACAACTATTTATATGAGAAAGAGCATCACTTCCATTAGGAATCCTTTGACATGTACGCAGAGTGTTTACAACCATAGTGTTGAATTTGTGTCACTATTAGCACATAGGAATATGAAAGTTTCCCCTTAGGAAAATTTCATACTTCTAATAAAGGCATAATTTGCTGGGGGAAGTGTCTCATGCATAGCAAAAAATACTACAGAATAACCCTTATGCATTGTAAAGAGAAAAAAAAAAGGGGGGGGAACCCCCAAATACATTAAATTACCAACCATCTCCACAGAGAGAGATTGCAAAAGAAAGAGAAATGGAGAATTGGTAGATCTATAACTGCTTGAAAAACGGTCTTGAAAATTGGTATAAGGTGTGTGCTGGTATCAAGCCTAAACTTGTATGCTGTCCCCTCAGGGCTTTTGCTCTTCCCAGAGCTCCTGGGCAGCTCTGAGTCACCAGCATTGCCCTTTCTTTCTCTCATTTCTTCCCTTAAGCCCAGGACAGATTCCAGTCCTTCCCGACACATTTAAATGCCCAGTCCTGCACTGGGCCATATGTGAACACCAACAGTGTTTGGTTTGGATTACCGCTATTCCACATCTATGATCACTCCTCTTTATTGCTATTTATCCTTCCTCATGTGACTTCAGGCAATGATGACATTTTGTTTTCTTCCAGCTCTTAATACACTGAATAGGACAGCATCAAATAACTTCTGTGGAAACCATGTACAAGAAACACGCCCAATTCATTAGTAATTCCCTAACGATGACACTTTGATACTTCTATTACCAAGTTTTACAGTCTATTTCATATAAATAATATTGATTCTGTATTACTCTAGATGAGCTAGTGTTTTGCAGTATTAAAAGCAAAGCAGTTACAGAAGTCTATTAGAGCATCTTTATATTGGGAAATGTAGAAATAACACAATTATCATTTGGACTACTATCTCAAAAGAAATATCCCATTTGCTCTATTATATAGGCTGAAAGAAAACAAAATGATTTCTCATTCTCTTCTGCACCCTTTATATGCATCCTTTAAATGAGTCCTTCTGGAGAAACAGGGTAAGGAAGATGAGAGATAACTGTGTGCTGTATTTGAAAGGTTGACGAAAAAAAAACCAATATTGAATACAGCATAATTTCTACTTCCAATTGCCAACTGGAGCGAAATCTGGGAATAAAAGATATGGTATGTTAGCTCTCAAGGTGAGGAAACTGGAGGAGAAAAGCCTTGGGGAAGATGACTGAGTGAGAAGCATGCAAGTGCTGCCATAATTAGTTTTTGAGACTTATTCAGTATTTTTGGCCAAATTTTAGATTACTATAATTTCTTGTCTAGAAGAGATAGTTTTTATCCAGTCCAAAAAGTTGAAGATGAATAGTAAAAATTTACCTGAGATTTTAAAGATACAATGGTGTCTTCAAGTTCCTGTCTCAAAGATGCTGGCATCAGACCTTTGAGTGTGGTTTCATATTCTTGTCTTATATGGGTCATCTGTAACAGAACAAAAATAATTTTATATTTAGATGGCTATGCTTGGAAGCTGGCTTGTATTTAGATGGCTATGCTTGGAAGCTGCTTCTTTTGCCCAGCTTGGAGTCCAAGTAAACTCAGAATTGGGATATCAAAATTGGGAGAGGGAAGGAGAGAGAAGAAAGATCAGCAAAGACCTGTGAAGAGCAAAAGAGGTAAAAAAGAGGAAGAAAGGAAAAAGAAAACATAAGAATAAAAAAATATATGGAGAAGAGGAAAAAATAATGAAAAGGAAACAGTAAGGCATTTGTTGGGACATGGTCTGAAGAAGCAATAATAATTCCTAAACCTGTCTCAATAGAGCATTTATACAGACATACACCTTGCAAATTAATAGCCAGAAGCTTTCTTTTTGTCTGGTGGGATGTGAACCAGGTCAGTAGAGTGATATTTGTCTCTTACTCCTTTAGACGAGGTGAATTACTGTTTCCCAAGATCTTTTTTACAAAATTTCTCAACTTTTAGGTGCTTTTAAGACCTTTTTGTATTTATTGTGCAACTATTTTTCATTGCACTTTGTGCCTCCTCAATTTCATTGATGCTATGTGACTTCCAACAAATAGGTTCAAGAATCTTATTGTTATGAGATCAGATGTTCACTCCAAAATGATTACTTCTAAAGGAGGACGTTTTAGTCCATAACCTTATTCAGCACGTGCTGAGTAAACAGTACAGTTACAAAGCAATGTTAAATGAAGACAGATCAGCTGGAAGGATTGTGCTTTGTATCTCTCTGGAGGGCTGTATTTGCTGAATCTTGACCCAGGAAAAGTACTGAGAGGCTGGTTCAGTTCTGTCCCTTGAGTCGCACAGGACTGCTCGCACACTTTATTACTTGGCGGAGTCAGGGCCTCACATCTGTACTTACCTTCCAATACGATTAACCGCTTAATTAAAATTAAGCAAGTACTTAGGTGTTTTTCTGGATTAGCAGTTGAATACGTAAATAAAGAATAAAAGGGATTCAATATCAGATTAACTTATAAAATATCTTTAAACTTTCAAATTGAATCATTTTTCCAATGATTTACACACCAACACCATTTCGTGCTAATTTTGTTTTAGTTACCAAATTGCTTAAATCTGCTATTGCAACCACAAATCCAAACCTCAGTCTTACATCTGACAAAGCAAGAGTTATAACTTCCAGCTCCCAGCTTGCAAGGAGCACACACGCTTTAACACGTGAGAACTGAACACAAAGTTCACAGCAAGATGTGCAAACTACCACCTTTCGGAAAACGCGGGTCATGCCAAAATATGCATTATGCATAATACAATTATCAATACAAAAGGAATAAAACAATCTGATGAAACTTTAGGAAAATTCTGTCTATGAGTCATTCCAACATGCAGAAGAAATCTCCAAATCTCTATGTAAATAGGCAATTAGAGGCTTTCCTTGTGAGCTGCAAGTAAGTGATGCCACTATGCAAATCTAAAGAAAAAAAATATGCTAAGACAGGAAACCTTGCTTGAACTCTGCTTGTATATAAGCCAGCGATCAAAATTTATGTGTTTGAAAGTTACTCCAATAAATTTATGCTACTACTTCTATAAAGGCTTACAAAGCTATGCATACGTGCTTTGCCAGGATAAATATTTTCTGAGCCAACAGTTCATCTGGGTGGGGACCTTGATAGAGCAGAAACATATATTTCAGTTAATTCAACATGTAACATTTGCTCTTGGTGAAACGGGAGCAGAAACAGGCAGCTAGAAGAGCAAAATGCTTTTATTTCCAAAGTTTTGAATAATAAAAATCTATTTCTCAATTAAGAGGATCTGGATGATCGATCACCTTGCCAATACGTTGGGGTGACCCAGCCTGCACAGAAACTCCATCACAGGGGCCTGACTCACACTCAAGATCTCCATTTACAGGCGATGGAGAGGCCAGGAGCTGAGCCTGGGCTCTGATATAACTCACCACAGCACGATAGTCATGCCTACAGAGCACCTAAGACAGACAAGCTCCCTCAGGTGCCAGGCACACAGCAAGAGCCCCTTATTATAATTTTTCCTAGAGGAAAGTCAAGAAAGTTTCATTGTAAGTAGATACAACAAAAATTTTAGTACAAGTCTGTGAGTGAAATAATAATGTTCTAATTGTGCGACAGTCTTCTTTCAACCAGGTCACTGGTTTTATAGTTTAATCTGCAAGTGTCTTCTAAATACATGCTTTCACAACGCTGTTAACGTTTGCTATTAGCTCTGCAAAGGAGCAAGGGGATTGTTCCCTTTTGACAAAGGCATTTCTTGGAAAGTCAGGAAGGAATATGTACTGTGCTTTAAAGTAAGGAGATATATTACTGCATCAGCTGAAAATGGAGAAAGAAAATGAGAAGCAAGCCCTGGTAGCTGAAGTATTGCTTGGGGCTGATTTCTTACTCTACTTCAGAGAGAAGACACACACTTTTTTTGCAGTGAAAACTGTTCTTTGGGATACAACTGCAATTTGTTTGTTGCTAAGACAAAATCTGTTACTTTCAACTGTGCTCACTGATAATGGCATCACAATAAGATGAAAATAAGATCCCAGCTGTTTCCTGTCATATTATGATAAACAACATGCTGATATTTTTGGCTGAAGTTACTATCAAGGTTTATTGACCCAAGAGATTAAAATAGTGCATGGCAAAAATCGGAATCACTACTTATAACTGAAAAATAACATATAGTGGGCTAATGTATACTAATTTTAATGGCGGAATGTTTTTATTTTTTAACACTTATTTTTGACCAATGAAAGCTATGTCTGCAGGGACCTTTTTAAAATTTTTTTTTGTGCCTTAAAGGCCTTTTTGTTCTTTTACAGCCTCAAGCTGCCTCCCTAGGATCCACAAATGCTGTGTCTCCTCTTACACTCTTGAGAGATGTTTAAAATTGCAATTCTTCAGCCCTCAGGAGGGCTTTAGTCTGTTGGATGAGGATAGCTCTATTTCATTTACTGTTGTGTTCGTTTTTCTTCTGTCCTGAGAAAGTTTTTTTTTGAAAATTCATTTTGGTGAGTTGATTTAATCCATGAACCCCCAGGAAGGTTTTATAGCTTTTAATATTAAGCTGCCACACTGGTCTTTGTTTATTCAGGTTGGTGGCTAACGTATGAGGTTTAAAATTTTACCATCAATCATCTTTGGTGTCAGTAGAAACAACCAAAAGCTGAAGTTGCCACACATAGCTCATGTACACTTAGTCACACGATAAATTAGAAAGAAAAGAAGAGGTAAATATTCACACAGTTATACAAAGTGATGCAAAAAGCAGGGAAGTTATAATTTAACAGACTACCATGGGATCTTGTCATAGTTGGGCGTTGACTATTCTCAAAAGAAATAGAAGTTGGTTTTGATGCCCAGAAGAGAAATATCCAAAACAGAGCTTTCCAAACCAAGCAGTCAGGCCTGGCCCAACACTTCTCAGTAGCATAAGATGAGTTTCAATTTTACTACTTCAAGGAGTCTTCAAGTGGCACAATTCAGTTTTGCAGCTACTCATTATTTCTAAAAGCTTCCAAAGGATGTTTGTGGGGCTGGGTTAGATGGAGAAGGGAGCACAAGACTGTTCAGGAACAAGTCCCATTGGCACCTAGCTGCGCTGTAGTCACTCTCCTTCCTTTTTGGAAGAAACAACTTGAGCACATCCAGGAGAAATACAGTATCTTCAAGATGACCAGATGCATTTTAGTCCGTGTGCTAGGAACAGCCTGCAAAGCTGAGGATATTGTGCTTCTCTTCTATGCTTTGCGATCAGCCACAACCACACTGTATCTTATCCAGGTTCCTGAGAGCCAGCTCTCCCCTTCTTACCTCCAAGAGGTCTGCGATGCTGAGTTTATTATCCAGAACACACTGGCCCTGGTGCAAAATCCCTGTCTTATTAAAAAAAAAACACAAAAAAAACCCCAAACCCCAAAACAATTGCAATCTTCTCCAGATCTCCCAACTGTAAATCACTTGATTTGATCCAGAGGAGCATAAGGAAAATGCAAATGAAACACTGAAGTATACATTGCCGAAGCAAATGAAGGGACCGCAGAACTGTTGTTCAAGTTCCCTTAAAAAAAAAATAAATCTTGTCTTGAAGAGTATGAAGTTAACATTTTGTTTATGTCAGATAAGAATCGAAAGGCAGTTCACTTAACTAAGGTGTTGTGGGTTTTTTAGTATCTTAATTTCTGCCTGTTTATAATATGTGAAGGATAATAGTCCACATGTGCAAAGAAATACTAGGATAGTGACCAAAAGGCATAATTAGGGTCATTTAATTATTATGACATTTTCTCCACATTTCAGGGGAGTAAGGAGAGAAAAGTAATTTCCCATCTCTCTCAAATCCTTTCCTCCATTATTTAAACAATGGTATGTTACAATGCTGTTTAAAAGGGAAATCTATTTAAAAAGGTTATGCATCTGTTCTGCAATACACATGTCTGAAAGAAGACATGAAAAATCTGCTGTAATAAATCTGAAGACAGGTCAGGGTACCAAAAAGGTAAAAATAACTCCTTCAGCCTTAGGCAAATCATTTAATCTCAGACTGAAGTCTCATCCTTCTAAATGAGGATAATAATAATAATATTGCATAGGTCATCTTCATTCAGGTGATGTGAAGACTGCTGAAGTAATTTTCTGAAAGCACTCTGAAAAAGGGCAAGCAAAGGACAAATTGCCATGATGCCATTCCAATTAAAAAAACCCCCAATCAACAGAAAAACAAAAACCCAAACAATAACCCAAAGAATGTCAAAGTAGTGATTAATCACTGCCTGTTTGTGTTCTCCCTAATTGCAGTGACTCCTCCTCTGCTTCTCAGCACTTCTAAGCTCTACACGAGCACAGCTCTACCCCAACAAAAACTGCCAGGAGCCTATATGGGCCCCTTCCTCCATCAGCTGGCCTGGGGAACACTGAGCAATGTCTATAACTGAGGAACCAAATCTACCAAAGTCTGACATTTCCTTAAACTTCAGATCTCTCAGCGTTCTGTCATAAAAGAATATTTAATTGGAGGTTGAAATCTTCTCCAACAATTTTTCCTAATGAAGAGTCAAGTGATGTATCCATTTTTTCAATGAAGAACAAGGCCTGAACATTTGCCTTTTCACAACATAATCAAACATGAATGTCTGCTGCTTTTTAATCTACATCCTCTCTTATTTCAGGCAGTGGGAATTTCTATTCTTACTGTGAAACGTACGTTGAAATATGGTTCCTCCAGATTTAGAGAAATAGAATGCAATTTGATACAAATGTTCTCAAGTTCTTAAGAAAAGTAATGAATGCTATAAATCGCATGAATTTGGCTCAGCTGAAAACAGTAACCAAGAAAGATCAGCTGAGCAAGTTATTTTGTCAAGTGTACCCCATGTTGTTCTCCACAGAGAAAATACTGCTGGAGAACCTCCTCTGTTCTGACAGTTTCAATAAAACATAAATTGGTGGCATAGCCGTCCTCTTTGTTTTTATGTCTTTAGCTAGTAAACCATCTGAAGGTCCAAAACATTTTTGCCTTGTTGTTTTACTAACCCGTGGGGACCTCCAGTTATGCCGAGCTGCTCGCTGCACACTGAGCTTTCTGCTCTAAGTTGTTTGTTTGTTTTTTCCAACCTGCATCCAAGAAGCCTTATTACTTCAGTGGCTTGTATTTCGATATCTTTCTTTTCTTAACCAAGATCTCCCACCTGGAAGATCCTCTGTTTGTAGTTAAGCACTACAAATCTCTATAATTCATAGCTGCAAAGGAAGGGAAGGCAGGCAAAACTGTTTTTAAAAAAACACCAGTGGGCTGCATATGGCAAGAACAGCATTCTTGGGATTACGCGAGTTGGAGAGGAATAAAAGCTTTCACTGTCAACACCATAGAACAACCAGGAATGTTGTGGCTAGAAAATTTGCGCTGTTCTCTCAACCTCCCCCTCTCCAGGGCTCCGCTGTTGTTCCAGCTGGGATTTGGAGGATCCCCGACTTCTTCTCCCCTCCTTCCAAATGACTCACCGCAGATGCCATCTTTGTCCCTGAGCACTATTTCCTTCGGCTCCTGTCAATGCCGGCTGGAGAGGTCATTATTGTGCCAGGAGCGGTCCTCCCCTCCGCAGGCGAAGGGGACTCAGACACGGCTCACACCCCCTGACCTGGCGGAACAAAAGCTAAACCAGCCCAGCCACTAACCAGTGCTGCTGGGCCAAAGCTGAAAACACATGGTGTTCATTTCTGGCTCTGTCAATTCCTAATATGCTATCAAGATAATTAAGTTTGAAATAAAGCTATAAGCATCTTTGACACCACCACTGGAATGTATTTATGTGTTTCAGTTTTACATTCCAGCATGTATTACCTTCTGTATAATCCTTTCCATCCTGGGGTGGTTCAGCAAGTCAAGGTTTCAGTGTCTGATACAGAGAGGTGCTGAGTGCTCACTAACGACAGGGGGACCTGACAAAGTTCGGCGGCATGTAGGATTAGGCTCAGTATTTTCACACTGACTGTGTGAACAAGCAAAACTTTGTAGATAATAATCAGAAGCTACTTTTACTATCACCATTTCCCCTCTCAAGCATAAAAATCTAATCAGCATCTTAACTGGAAAACGAGCTGCTGGGTTTAGAAAGCAGCTCGGTTGGTAAGAGTCTACTCAGCTTTGGGCGTGGGTGAGGATGGGCAGTGCAGGAGACAGCCACTGCTGCGCTTCCCGGATGACATCTGATCGATGGCATTTTGTGCCAATTAAATTGCAAACAAAACGATACTTTAGAATTTGAATTATGTTAAAGATCAGCATAAAGCTGACCTTTTTCAGTCCTTTTTAGCTCCATCCAGGAACCTCATCACCTAGAAAAAAAGAATGGGACAGTTCACTAATTGAGCATGCATCGCTGAGAGCCCACACTGGAGATGAGGTGTCTCTGCTCTTCTCTTCTGTCACCTGACCGGCTCCTCCATACATTGACATTTCTTCTTTTCCTTTAATTCCTTGCATTAAATACCAGCATCATTGTCCCTTCTAGTCCTGCTTTAAACACTTCTGAAAGAACAAAATTCCCTTAATTGATAATATGCAAGCAAGCCACAGATGCTCTAAAATGATGTAGTGCTCTCTTAAAAGAAAGATCTTTCTCATTCACTACTATTTAAGACAAAGAGCTAGAAAACTGACATTTTAAAATACTCTCTAATTCCTGCATGCCGGCATATGCTTCTGTTATTTTTTGGTAAAAATTCTCTTTTTCCTTTTAACTATTTGTTCTGTAGTTTCTGTTTTACTGTCTTTCTCCAGCTGGCCACTTCGTTCCAATAATTCATTCCATTCTATGAAGTAGGTATATATTTGTGTATTTTCCAGTTGTGTCTGATTACCAAAGCTAACATTTGATCATTGACTTCCACACATACATCATCATCATCCACCTTTTTTCCCTTTGACAGTTGCACAGTTGGTGAGAGCCTTCTCTCCCGCAGTTCCTGCCATATGGAGCTCCTGGGAACTTTCAACTCCATTGATTTCCAGCTCTTTCAAATCCCACCTGCAAATCTGTTTTTCTATGCTCGAATCTCAGCTTCTATCTCCTTCTGCTAATCTGAAACTTTATGCTACACAGTATAACTTACTATATTCTGTTTAATTCTGTATTCCTTTCACAGTAAGCCGTTAAAGAAAATGCTATACAAAATATAATATATGTCAAATGCAAAGCTATGATTTACTCTAACAAGTTCAGTCTTAATTAAAAATTGGGGGGTGCTTTTGTATCAAAGTGATTAATGAATATATCAAAGGAATTCCATGTATGGTAGACACTAACTGACGTAAAAGTGATAGAATTTGGCTCCAAATAATGTTGGTATTCATTTTATGGTACCTTCATCAACATTGCCATACACCTATAGGGGCACCTATATCCATGAAAGGCCCCTTATAGAGATATAACCAGAATCAGTCTGATTCTTCCCCAACAGCCTCTGTCGGGAAGGCTGAAAAGAGAACAACATACTACGAAACTGATGTCTTGGCCTGTGAACGCCAAAAAGCCTGACCAGCATGCTCTTGCTTACATCAGATTCTTCACTGCTTGTACGTGGTTCCGCAACATCTTCTTTTCGATAAAAATGTTTTAAATTTTAAATTTGTTCACCATAAGTAGTTAGAAAAGAAATCTTCTATTGTGCTGTCTGCAGTCATTGAACGAGCAGATTTTCAGGTGCCAGCCTGTGGGGAGCTACGCCCCTCTGGCTGTTTGTCTCCTACATTTTTTACAATATATATACATATATGAAATGCTTTATGGAAGGAAAACAGCTGAAGTACACAATACCCTCCTGAGCCCAGTGCCTGGGGTATCGGCACAGCAATGGATGGACAGAAGTGAATGGGCAAGGAGGGAAGGGCCCTCCTCAGCCTCGCAGAACTGCACAAAAACAAGTGCTCTTCAGGTACAGCCTCTCCGGTCCGTGCTGGTCGCATACAGAAACTGCAGGACCCATTTTAATGTGACAATATTTGGTGTCACTGTTCTTGAAAGTCACAGTGGAAACTTCTTTCAGATTCTTTCTTCTCCATTGCACCAGGGGCTGCTGAGCCCTGGTGCCAGCGCTGCCTGCCCAAGGGGTTAATCGCCTGCTCCGCAGGCAGTGAGGGTGCAAGGGCTGCTCTCTGTGAATCACTTCTGTGGTTAAGATCATTCAAATCTAGACTAAGCTTCCCATTTCTGTGGGAGCAGAAATGGGTCTCTGGGGGAAAATTCTGGAAGCATTTCAGTGACGTGGGTTGAAGTAACCAGAGCAAACGGCAGAATTTCATCACTACCTCCAGTGCGTGCTGTTTGTTTCTCAGTTTCCAAAGTGCTCGTTGGCTCTGCAAAACAAAGGCTGCCTAAATCCTCCTCACCTGCAGCTGGCCACAGAGCAAACATTTATTTTTAAATACCTAACCTGGAGCTTATTAACCTGCTTCTAGACAACTCTAACATGTTCTGAGAAAGGCAACCCTTTGAGAAGGACTGAAAAATCAAGGCAGGTGCCCCAGAAGCACTGCCTCGCTTTCGCGATTATCTGGGGCACCTGCGCTAAAAGTCCTGTACCAGGAGAGCGGCTGGGTTTGTACCAAACTTCCTGCAGTGGCTCACCCACCTCCAGATGGAGGAAACTCCACTGCTTCCCCATGATTTTTCCAGAGCATATATGGCAGGGCAGGATGATGGAAGTGAGGGCAAAGATTTTCTGTGAATTTATCTGATGGAATTTAAAACTCTGTGATATCTTTAAAAATGAAACAAAAAAGAAATATGGACCAAAAAGCCCTAAACTAAAGGGCTATTAATATTACTTAAGTCTTCCAGCCTTCATTGTAGTAAGAACTATTTGGGACCCGTACCTCAGACATAGGCATACATTGCTCATCTCTGTCTTACTGTTTCTTTACTCACAGCTCCACAAATCTGCAGGCAGTAGCACTATTCCCATCAAGGAGAAGGTGTGGCAAATGTTAGAAGTTCTCTGTGCTACACAGCAACTAAAATTTCAGAACGATGCATCACAGCTTTCATCTGAGAACAAATATATTTAGTTGGCATGGAAACAGTAAGTTAGGCTGAATGTGGTAAATATCCAGCAGTCATAAAAAATTGAGCAAGTCAGAATAATAAACATTAAAAATGAAAACTCGCTGAATGCTTTTGAATCATAGCACTCTTACAATTATCACTCCTGTTTTCATTCGAACATGAGTGAAATCCACTTAACAAACTAAGCTGTTCCATTTTATTCCAACTACTTCTACAACATCCTTATTCAGATAAGTCCCTTCTCCCTTTTTTACAATCTATTTGAGAAAAAAGAAATTAAAGGGCTGGAAATCTACATTGGTATTCTCGTTCATTTCCTCAGTAATATTCATGAATTGAATATAATTGATTTTCTGTCTTCAGAGAATCTCTGTCCTTTAAGACTCTATTTGTGACTTGACTGCTTGGAGGAGTATTCCTATGGTTTGAGTATCTATAGTAATGCTACTTCAGTTGTTTGCGAACACGAGGAACTTTTTTCCCTCTATTATCCCCAATTAGAAATTTTACATCATACTCAATCCACCCCTATAGTTAAAAACATTAACTTTTTTTCTGAAAAAAATGTTGCGTGTAATTCTCAAAAGAGAGATTCTCAGAGCTTTTTAGTATAGTGAGTTGGGGTGATTACCCTTACAGAAAGGAATTTGAAATTAAATGATCTATTCTAAAGAAATCTAGGTGATAAAGCAAGAAGATCACTACCATTAATTTTTATACAGGCCCCAATTCAGCAAACTTTGTTGCACATGCCTAAGTTCCCGGGTTCATTAAGGCACACACTTAATCTCTCAGTGAAGTGCGTCATTTCTAATTACACATTCACAGGATGTACAGTCTGCTGTATGAACAGTTTAGATTTTTAAACTATGACAACTACACAAAGCCATATGACTCAAGGAAAAGAAACATTTTTAGTAGAATGAAAGATCTTTCTAACAGAAATCTTGTCTTGCATTAGATCTAGGCACGTATCAGAGACAACCAAGTGATACACCACAAGAGTATATGATACAGGAACAGAACCTACTTGGGATTAGTTGAGAAGAAGCTGGTTCCCACAGTTACATGTTACTGAGATTTAAGAAACTTCAGCATTGCTTTGCAAGGAAAAGGTTTGGACACACCCAAATTTCCTAGGAACCTTCCCAGACTGCCTTAGCTGTCTTGGGACTATGTATCAAGTAACCCATATACAAAAAAACTATATATTAAGTCTGAGTTACACTTTATTTACTGCTAGTTTGCCACCTTCCGTAAGTACAATTACATGTTTCAAGAAGTTGAGCATATGATTTTTGAAGGAACCATCCAGCATTTTGAGATGAAGCTCTGAGGCTCCAATCTAGAAGCAATATTACCGAACACATGGACCACTGTCCTAGAAAACCACGCTTAGCAGAGACAGGACAAGCATTATGAAAAAGACAAAATTATTCAGGTTAGTCAAAGTGGGAGAAGTTCCCAGGCACTTTTGACAAATGCATGTTCATCTGCATTGGAACGCATCATTCAGATAACGTTTCCATACTGCACTGCTGAAACCACACAGATGTGATGTGATTGCATTTACTCACACTGTAAAGAGGACTGAAAAAGTAAACAGGAGTAAACAAAAGTTCATACAAGAAGTATTGAAATGAAAAAGCTCCATAAAAACAACAGCTCATCTTCAACTGCAGCACCACGCTTGCCTCTAGACAGCTCAGCGCTTGCCATCAGAGTCCTCCCCCTGCTTATTTATAGGATAGTTTGTCTCTGTTTCTCTGGATAATTATAATAAAGAAAGGTTAACTCTGTGTGATCACCAGAGGGTTATTGGAACAAAGAGTTAAGCTTCATGGATCTGTCAGTCACTTTTAGAGACTGAAGAGTTATAAGGAAAAAAAGACAAACATGGAGCACTAAGATACCACCCAACAAGCCGTAACGAGAAACAGCTTTTTATTTTTAATTAAAAGCACAACAAAATGTTTTTTCATGTCTCATTCATTTGTTTGTTGTTGTTATAGAATCAAAACACAAGATTTTTCCTTTTAATGAAAAACAGAAACTGTTTAACCCTCTCTCCTCTTTATTTATAGACATGTAAAAGCTCAGAAAAGTGGCCTTTGTAAGAGCGCCAGCACAAAATTTGATGTTTTGTGCAATTCCGGTTCAGACAATATTTGGTAAAAGCAGAAAGCAAGTTCTAAGTTACTGCTTTAAATATTTCAACTCCCTGATCGGCTGATGAGTTGTTAGCTACTGTTAATACTTGATGAACATGTTTACAGGTAGCCTGGCCGAGACATCGCAACTGGAAATATGTCAGAGCTGTCATTTTTGCATTTTTCTTCTGGAGAGATAAGCATAACTAATGGATTAACCAGTCACAGGGAAGACACACTAAAAACTATCAAAATGTTTGCCTGCAAAATAGACTAAAGCCACCTAAACAAAAACATCCTTAATGGCTCCAGCTTCTTCAGAAAGTCCCAATGTATGAATGGCAGAGAAGACTGTTGATGACTCAGATATGAGCGTTACCATAAGCCTGCTAACACATTACCACCTTGCAGGAAAAGCTCAAAGCTGGATGGTGCAGTGTCATTTAAATAACATTTCTGTTCCATCTATACTGGGGAACAGGACATTACCACCCGAGCTAGTCCTTCATTAACGTAGTGTCGACAGGATAGTCCTGTAGGTTGGTTTGGATCAGGTGCTCATGTAAGAGAAAACCTTGAAGGCACAAAGGGGGGGACCATCCTGTGAATCTGCATGTCTAGCCTTCTACCTCTGTATTTCACAAGTAATTTTTTGTTTCTTCTTCTGGATACTCGCTCAAAATCGGTCAGAAAAAAAGCAAAATGGCAGTGGCAAGGATTAAAGAAAAAAAATTTTTAAAAAAAGGGATTTGGAAGAGGACTCTCATAGCGTGCAGGCCAGTGCTGGTCCCTGGGAGGGACAACCATGCACCAAAGAGCTAATTTTCCTTCTTCTTTTCCAGGAGACTCTCTGAAGCCAATATGCAATGCTTGTAGGCCAACTCACTCATTACACAAAGTCATCTGATGCTGCAAGCTTTGCAGCTAAGGGTGAGCTTAGCCCAACATCTAGATTTGGGAGGCGGTGGGGGAAGAGAGCAGAATAGCTAATCACCAACTCTCCTGAGAGGAAACACATGAACGTAAACACCAAAGGTGAATGAAGGTTCCCATGTGGTAGTAGGATGACAACAACTGAGGAGAAAATATTTGAAATGAATGATTATTATTTTTCTACAAACACCTCAACTTACTATTTCTGCAGGTATAGATTTAGAAATGCTTTATATAGGATATATGTTATGGATACTGTTTACTCAGCACCAAAGAAAGTTCTCAAATTCTGCAAAAACTGTTTCATATTAGAAATCTGTAAATGCGTATGTGATTCAGATATCTACCACCTGTATATTTTCCTCAACACTTCAATTTTATCTGGTTTGAATGCAGACTCTTGACTTTCTGTTTCAATACTAGTCTGTAAACTACATACATTATTTTGCCTGAAGTATGCTAACTCTCTGCTCTCAGTGAAAGTGTCCAGAATAATTTTAGCACTATTAATCATACGGAACTGTTTACAGACAACATACTAGGACAATGAATGCATAAGATCAGGAATAAAGATTATTTTTAGCTCAGTTATTGTCCAATTATAATTCTCTTCATACAAGCCATTAAACAACAGGTTAGAATAGTCTCAGAAACCTCTATTAAAACAATACAGTCAGTTCAAAATAAATGCATCATTTAACAGCTAGAATAGTTGAAATACCAAGTTGAAATAGAGAGCATGAGATAAGTATTTGCCTGTAGGGTTCAGACAACTTAATTCTCTTTTATTACCAACAAAAAAAA
>VZTV01073264.1:0-11621 GCA_013400875.1 Anhinga rufa | reverse complement strand
GTAAGTGGCATTATCCCCACTTAGTCCAGGTAAAGTCCCATTAAAATCAGACAGAGGTCTGAGCATCTGTGAGATGAGTAACAGTATCAAAAACACAATCAAATATTAATTAAAGTGAAAGACAGCTCATGGGGAGATGGCAGCACATAACTATTGTGCACAGGTATTAAAAAAGTAGCTTTACATTGGCATTTAGTAGAATAACTTATTTTTTAAAGTATAAAAACAGTTACATAAATAATAGGAGTAGGAACAAAATGCTACAAAGTTTAGATGTGTCAGAAAGAAAGCTGACACAGTAGATATGGTCTGAGAAGAGACAGAAATTGACTGAGCCAAAGAGTTGCAGAGAGCTTGTTCAGACAGCCGGAAATGGGAAGGAGTAGTTTCCTGCAGCATTAATGGTGATTTCTGTGTGCTGGATGGCAGCAGGGCAAGGAGGAACAAGAGAGCAGTCGCATCAAAGAGGCCATAAATCTGACAAGGTGATTGTGAATCCTAGCTTGCAATGTGAGTGCAAGTCTGCTTCATGCTTTGCCCCTGGCTGGTCCAAACTCCAAACTCTAGTGCCAGCTGCTGGGATGGGATGTATCCACAGTGTGGGGGCTTGGGTAGTCCTGGAAGCTGCCTGGGTACACACATGGAAAGAGATGCCAGTGCCTGGGCTTCTGCGTATTTCTCTATTCACCCTCAGCCTGTGAGCACCACAGGGGTGTATCAGAAATCACTGCAGGCTGGGTTCAGTCCACGGCCTGCACCACTGAGGTCCAAAACATTTCTTTTTCACTGAGATATTACCTAAGTGCAGCACAATTGATAATGTTTACTGGGGAAGATCCAAAACAGGAGGATGGAGCACATTGCCAAGCAGGACTGAGTTGCCTTGGCAGTGCTACCTAGTAGTGAACTTGGAAAAGTAATTAATGCAATATTTAGTTTTACTTGAAGTGAATGTCATGCAGGTGAGGACTTAATCAACACTTACTAAGTGGTAAAGCTTTTAGAGTCAAACTTTACGTAGATGTCTATTTCTGACTTTTGAGCAAGTTTTTTTACCTTGTCCCTTCTCCCTCCCTTGCAGAAATATGCAGAATGCATCTCCTGATCACTTGGACAATTTTTCTGTCTTTCCAAAAAGACATCAACTGCATCACTCTTTTCTGGTTCTGGAGTATGCTCCTACTCAAATCCTTCCAGGCATTAGATACAATCAGGACTGAATCATCTGCAGAGGATAACACACGATGCCTTTGGAACAAAAATTGCACTTCTGAGTACCTTCCTAGCCTGTTGTGAAGTGTTGAACTGCAATAGATTGGAAACATTTGTGACTCTCTATAGCTTTGCTGATAGCTAGTGCTTTTAATATAATTAAATAAATATCCAAAATATATAAATCTCTGGTCTGTAAAGCCTGACCTGAAATCTTAATCTGCTTGAAGCTGCCTGGCAGTTCTGTTTTCGATTGCAGCTGAAAATACCAAAATTGCTTTTATTATTGTGAGAAGCCTGCAAGTTTGTGAGTATGCTTACACAAATAAATATATGTAGATATGCTTATATACATAAAACCTGGATATTTTTAAGAAAGCTTAGTAACATCTGGTACTAGCAGTGAGTAAAAGTTTTAGGAAGGAGTCCAAGTTTATCCAAAGCAATTCAGTAGTGCTTCATTCAAACCCATTTTAAACCTGACGTTTTCTGCTCTTCACCATGGAGACATTCATAGGTAATAGCCTCTCAGATAATCATATCCAAACTATTGTATTAAATTAACTCAAAATTAATAACCAGGAGGCCCCAGAAGTGAATTACAGGGAGCAAGGTGTTAAGAACACTGAAATGAGGGAAAGACAGAACAGGATTAAAGAATAAAGAGCAGATAAGTAAAGAAATAACAATTTGGTGCCTTTTATGCAAAGCTCACAGAAATCTCTATCTTGTGGGTTAAGGCTGAAATCAATTTATCTATATTTGGACATGCCTCACAGTGTCAACAGAAGCCAGGAGCAGAGGGAATCTAGAAACACTTGCAAATAATTAACAATAGCCTTGCTAGCACAGCCCAACCAGCCCCAGTTCAACTTGTGTTCTGACCATCATAGCAAGCCCTGGGGGAAATTCAAGTCAATAGAGAGAACAAAGTGTGTGACATGTGTGAGTTTGCTTTATGCAGAGCTGCATCTTTTTCCCTCTGAATTGTGTAGTGCCCCAAGAAAATTAGTGTGCTGCTGTGGAAATCAAATGAGGCCACACCAAGGTGCCTGGCAGTGGTCAAAGAAAGACTTCTGAATGAGCAAATAAAGAAGTTGTATACTTAAAAACATACATTTGAAGAATTACGGCATTGCTGCTACAGGCTGGGTAACCAAGAGGTGTTAACTGGCACAACTCTATTGATTTCTGTTTATACGATTTAAGGGTTTGGCTAAACTTCTCTAAGGGTCATTGAAAGTTGAAAGACCATTAGCTGAGCCTCTGGTGGGATATAATCTATCATCCCTGATTTAATAGGGTACGGTGTACGACTGAATGTAATATGGCAAACACAGGGAAATGCACTTTGATGTATCCACTAATGTTTCAAGTTGGTTGTAAACTTTCTTTTTCTTTTTTTTTTTGGTGACAGTCTGGTGTTGAAAATTTTATTAAAGCCTCTAAGAATCAGATCCATTTAGTGCCACTACAAGTTAGTTGCCTTGTTTAGCTTAATAGTTTGGGCTCGGTAAAGACCAAGAAAAACTCCAAGAGGATATTTGTCCCATTTGTCCCAAAAGTGTTTATGATGACAAAGTTAGCTGGTATAAAACCCTCATTCAGGAAGGCATCTTGGGACATGCTCTTATGCTATTGGCAGCTGTAGGGCTTAAGCATATACTTAACTTTCAATATGAGCTTAAAGACTGTAAAAAGATGCTTTGCAAGATTATGGACTTTGATGACTGAGTGGCTACTTGTTTAAGTAGCATAAGGTCAACAGGCAGCTTTCTTGGCCCAATTATGTAACAGAAAAGTCTTACATTCTTCTCCATATGCTACAGAAATTTAGCTGCCCATCACCAGATTTCATGCAGGTAGGTAGTAGAACAGGCAACAAAAAAAAAAGAGGAAAAACAAAATTTCAAAACATAGCTTCTTCCTTGTAAGGGACTCAAGTAAGTTACCTCTTTAAACTGTCAGTCTCTTAGAGAGTACAAACAACACAGGCTAAACTAACACAGATTACCCTTACTTTTGAGTACATGCACTTGATATGGTTAATAAAGACAGTTGTTCTTTAGTAACTTGGTCATTTCTGTTGGCACTCAGGAGCACAAATATAGAGCTTTTTCTAGAAGAAAACATTTGTCTCAGGCTGAGATTCAAATTCTTCTCTGATGGGAAGACTCTTTTCTACTGTTTTTGCTATTTGAAGAATAGATCCTTATTCTCCAGAAGGATAATTTGAAATTTGCAGCAAACAAAATTCCAATTAGTATATTAAATTGAAAGTTCCATCATTGCTTTGCTTGTGCTAGAGGAGACACCCATGATGCATTCTGTCATATTTGATTTTCTTTTGGGCAAGTAATTTGAAAATCCTGACACGCTGTTTATTAAAAACACCTTTAAAAGTTTTCAATGCATTTTGAAGAAAATTTCCCAGATGTATTTTCTTACATGGAAGAAGGAGGAATATTTGATCCATTTATCACAAAAGCACTTCTAAAAAGTGCTTAGCTTCACTAAATTCTTCAAGTACTGTTCTATTAAAACAAGGATATGGAATCATATATTCAAAGGGATTAGGATTTTAAGTTAAAATAACTATTCTCAGACTATTTTCAATGAATTTAAAAATTCATATTACTGCCATTAAAAAATAATAAAAACAAAGAAGCTCAGAATGTGGCAGTGAAAACCAGCTGTCTCTGGTACCATACAGGTAGTGAGTGAAAAATGGAATAGAGATATTAACCCCAATGAGAATATCTATCCCATGGTCTGTAAAATATATTTCCTGGAAATGCATGTACTTATTTCATGCTTGGAAAGATACATAAAATCTCATAACAGAGCTATGAGGGGATAAATAACCAAAAAGGTGTTGTGACAGAGGAAGTCTGCAGATAAATGATTAACCAAGCAAGATATTTGCCTGTGTAGCAAAGGGAAGAATACTAATGCTTTTTTTGTTCAAGGGGTTTGTTGAGAAAGCAAGGATGAAAGAGAAGCTTATGAAGAGGAAAAATCACTGGCAAGCAAAAAGGGAAAGTAAGGGAGCAAGGAGTGGTATTCCTGATACTGCACCTCCAAAGAGTGGTTTGGGAAATGGCATTCTCTGCACAGTGAATTTCAGAGATTCAAAAAGGAGAGAGAAAGAGAAAGCAAGCCATCTAGGCAAAAACTAAGTTCTGGCGGTCTTTCACAGTAGCTTTTTTTAGCACAAAGATCTTTCATGTTTCAGTTATGTAAATGAGGTGTGCGTAGAAAAGATGTATCATATAATCAGTTTGGAACTGTAAGCATCTGACTTTCTTGCATTACAGAAAATCACTGCCCAGTGCTGCTAGGCCCTCCTTTGCTTGCCACAATCATCACAGACATGGATGTTCTATTCAGTGCCACTTCAAAAAACAGGACAGTTGGAAAGGTTATGGTCCGTCTTCCTTAATGGCAAAACCCATACCATTGTCCTTCCAAGTGCAGAAACATACCTGCCAGTCTCCTCAGGGGGGCTGAGGGGTAAACAGTGTTTGACGATGACATATCAAAAACAGAATCAGAGTCCATGAGGCTCTTTTTGTAAATATCAGTTCTAGACTGGATTTTTAATCCCAGACCTCTAGAGTTAAATGGGACCTGTAGAGAGGGCAAAGTCCATTTCTTATCTGTCTGCTTCAGCAGCAAAAATTACTACCGTGGCAAAGAGGAGATTTTTTTATCATACTCTCCCAGTTCCTGAGGGGACCCACAGTCAAGGAACATTACCTTAGCCCATGTGAAGCTCATACAGCTCATTTGATCTATAAAGAGCTTTACAAGCATAACTCACCCTAATCAGAAGCTGGCAAGGAACTATAATCACTTCTATGCTACTCTAAAAGGAAACTGATGCTGTGAGTTTAGTGATAATATCCAGGTTTGCTCTGAAAATGTCTGTTAACACTGAGACAAGGACCTAGAGTCCTGATATGCATCTAAGGCTACACCACTTTGGTGACAGATCAGTTACCTCTAACTTCCACTGCACTTAGAGCAGGGATAGAAAAAGTCAAAATTCAGGTTCCAAACACATTTTTTCCCATCTCTAGAAGGCCCTACCATCAAGCTAACTTGCTCTGAAAGTTGGATAGATGTACACCAGGCATTATTTGGTCAAAGAAGAGAAGCTACTCCAGATTACATCCCAGGGATACTTAAAACTTCATACTGATTTCTAGGACAGGATTTGAATATGCCAGCTCCATCATCTTTGTCCCCTACTTCCCTGAGCAATGGTATAACTACACTGTAACAGATAATCATGTTAAAAACATATGTTATACCTGTGGCAATATGAGTTCTTCTTGTGAGCTGTGGTGGAATAATGAAATATGTCTGCAGTATATATAGGAGATTTGAGGTATCCTTCATCAGATAACTCAGGAAACAAGGCCATGAAGATGCAGCTGCCATCCAGAAACATCAAAGCTCCACACAGAAAAAATGGGTGCAATTTTGTGGGAATAATTACCATTTCTAGAAGATTCAAGACCAATAAGTCCCAACTATTTAATGCCTATCTGTCTCATGGTGGAACATTATGATATAGAGCAGGTGGCCTAATTAAATTCAGAATGCTGTTACACAGCTCTAAGGTATAAACAGAGGTTTAGTCAGTTGAAGAACTCAACAGAGCTCAAGTCATAGCTACCATTCACACAGCCTAGGACAGTGGGTTTTTCATTATTGCTCTGCACCAGAAGAATGTTGTATGTTACATTTGTTGTATGGCCAGTCTGTTAGACACAATCCTGCAGGTGAATCTCCATGTACATAGCAAACATACATACACCTTTTTCAGACTCCTGGACTTCACAAAACTTTCTCAAAGTTACTCTGAAATTAATGTTTTGCCCAATCATTTAAAATACAATGGGCTGACCACATTTATGGATCTGCCTTCAGAAATCAGAATTCTCCCTGAGGTAGCATCCCCTTATTCCTTCCTTGAGGAATTTATTGCATCCATGTTATTATTTCCCTACAACACATCATTCTCTGTTCTTATTATGACTTGTCTCTGACTCCTTTGTACTGTTATATTGATCACGTCATTAAACCCTCAGATCTTTCACAACAAGGAGTACATTCCTGTTCCCAATAAAGCCAAGAGTAGAACATCTGTTCCTTTAATTGTGTAGGTTCTGTCTTTATATGCCAGACCCATCTAACTGCCTTTTCTAAATAATGTGTAATTTCCCCTTATTCTGTTGCTCATGAACTATGCTGTGGAACATATCTGCAACCATGTTACATACTGGAGATTTTAGAGTGGGAGCGACCGCTGGAATTCAGTACCAGAAAAGATGTGACAATGAGAATCCAAATATACAGAATCACAGAATGGTAGGGGTTGACAGGGACCTCTGGAGATCATCTTGTCCAACCCCCCTGCGTGAGCAGGCACACCTAGAGCAGGGGGCACAGGACCGCGTCCAGGTGGGGTTTGAATGTCTCCAGGGAAGGAGACTCCACAGCCTCTCTGGGCAGCCTGTGCCACTGCTCTGGCACCCTCACAGGAAAGAAGTTTTTTCTCATGTTTAAGTGGAACCTCCTGTGTTCCAACTTGTGCCCATTGCCCCTTGTTCTGTCATCAGGCACCACTGAGAAGAGTCTAGCCCCATCCTCCTGACACACACCCTTCAGATACTTATAAGTATTGATAATATGCTCCCTCAGTCTTCTCTTCTCCAGGCTGAACAAATCCAGGTCTCTCAGCCTTTCCTCATAAGAGAGATGCTCCAGTCCCGTGATCATCTTGGTAGCTCTCTGCTGGACTTGCTCGAGCAGTTCTCTGTCCTTCTTGAACTGGGGAGCCCAAAACTGGACACAGTACTCCAAACGTGGTCTCACTAGGGCAGAGTAGAGGGGGAGGATAACCTCCCTCAACCTGCTGGCCACACTCTTTTTTATGCACCCCAGGACACTGTTGGCATTCTTGGCCAAAGGGGCACAGTGCTGGCTCAGGGGCAGCTTGCTGTCCACCAGCACTCCCAGGTCCTCCTCAGTGGAGCTGCTTTCCAGCAGGTCAGCCCCCAGCCTGTACTGGTGCCTGGGGTTGTTCCTCCCCAGGTGTAGGACCTTGCACTTGCTTTTGTTGAATCTCATGAGGTTCCCCTCAGCCCAGCTCTCCAGCCTGGCACAGCCTTTGGGTATATCAGGCACTCCTCCCAGTTTGGTATCATCAGCAAACTTGCTGAGGGTACACTCTATCCCTGCTTCCAGGTCATTGATGAATATATTGAACAGGACTGGACCCAGCACAGATCCCTGGAGAACACCGCTATTTACGGGCCTCCAAACTAGACTCTGCCCCACTGATCACGACTCTGAGCTCTGTCGTTCAGCCAGTTCTCTTATCCACCTCACTGCCCACTCATCTAACCCACACTTCCTTAGCTTGTCTGTGAGGATGTTATGGGAGACAATGTCGAACATCTTACTGAAGTTGAGGTAAACAACACCCACTGCTCTCCCTTCATTGACCCAGCCAGTCACCCCATCATAGAAGACTATCAGATTGGTCAAGCATGATCTCCCCTTGGTGAATCCATGTGGACTACTGATAACCTTCTTTTCCTCTGCATGCCTTGAGATGACCTCCAGGATGAACTGTTCCATCACCTTTCCAGGGATGGAGGTGAGGCTGACTGGCCTGCAGTTTCCCAGATCCTCCTTCTTGCCCTTTTTGAAGACTGGAGTGACACTGGCTACTTTCCAGTCCTCGGGCAGCTCTCCTGTCCTCCATGACCTTTCAAAGATGATAGAGAGTGGCTTAGCAACAGCGTCCGATAGCTCCCTCATCACTCGTGGGTGCATCCCATTGGGGCCCATGGATTTGCAAGGGTCCAGTTTGCCTAGGTGATCTCTAACCCAATCCTCCTCAAACAAAGGGAAGTCTTCTTTTCTCCAGATTTTCTCTCTCTCCTGTGGGGGGGCTGGGGTACCTGAGGGCCAGCCTTAGCAGTGAAATCTGAAGCAAAGGCAGCATTCAGTAACTCTGCGTTCCCTGCATCCTGGATCACCAGGGTACCCACCGTGTTCAGTAGTGGGCCCACAGTTTCCACAGTCTTTCTGTATACAATACAGAATAATTGTTCCCAAGGTAACTGTAAATCTAAGCCAGGGAACATAGTTTTGAAAGGTATTACTGACATTTATAGAATGGGTGCGGTAAATTATCATAGTCCCTTTCAGTTCATAAAAGCTATGACAGTTCATGCCAGCTGTAGAAGTACCCCTGAGTTTATGAAGAAAAAATACTTATTCTTCAGTGCATTTACAGAAACAAGAGAGCTAGCACATTTAGATAAACATGCAGTTTAGAAACTGATGTTAAAATATAGATGTCTAATGTCTTTAAACAGGCATGGCTGTATGTATCTGTATAAATCTTTCCCTTGGGATCTCATGGGTAAGTACAATGTACAAGGCATTTTAAAGTTGCTATTCAAAATTTCAAGGACAGAGTAATATGAACTCTATACATCCTGCTTTTCCAGGAAGAAAACACAGAAGCTTTTAAAACTGGGGTCCAAATTTTGTTTGGTCTGGTCTTTGGTCTCTGTGTTGGTCTTCAGTCTACTTAATTCCACCAGTTTTAATAAACATTGCTCAGATTTTAGCAGCAGCGTGGGGAAATTAACAGATTAGCCTTGAATTGATGGGGAAATTAGCAGATTAGCCTTGAATTGGTATGGTGGACCAAATAGATCTGCCAGGTTTTTTTTCCTTCCCTTTTGCTGCTGAATGCACAGCTCAAGTCTGAGGCAGACACACACACATACAGTGTAGGCTGTGATGTGCTGCAGGTTGCAGAGCCCTGAAGCATGAAAAAGTTGATTGGAATGAAAGCTATGATAATCATGCTTTCATCTAAATATCCTAGCGGGGCTTCACAGGAAGACGTCGCTGTGTGCAGAAGGTCAAGAGTGGCTAATATTAGGACAGACTAAATGACACCTCTTAAACAACTGCTGTTGTGTTTCAGAGAGCAATGCTCCAGATGTGTCAGTGGTGGCAGGCACACAAAGCATATATTGGATATCAGGAATTTAGCACTGTAGCAAGTGAGGACAGACAAATAATAGCCAACAGAGCCAAACCTTGAAAGCCATACTTGATCTCAAAAATTTTGCTTCAGGAAAACCGTCTAGTAGGGATTTCAAATTAAATGCTCATTTCATTTAAGTCAACAAAATTTGTCCTCTGTAAAAATGGAAACATCATGCTTATGACTTGAAAGAATGACTGAAACTGGTTGAATCCTGGATCAAGTTTTTATGGCATTTAGCATAAGAATTTTCTGATCACTACAGGCTTTATTTCAATTTTCTTCAGATTACCGCAGGCAGCTTGTCTTAATGATTATGTCCACCTGAAACATAGTGTTTTAAAATACTGTAAATTTGGAGTTATCTATGGGTAAAAATACTATGTGAATATGTAATGGCAAACTGGATGTTTTCTTATCGGATTGTTAACCCCAAAGCAACCAATCTGTTTTAACAAATACAGAAGAAAAAGAGTGAAAACAATCAGCACCTTTTGTTTGACAGGATCAAAGGAAATGTCAGGTCAAAGGATTAGTCTTTTCCAGAAAGTTATAAGCATCTGAAAAGAAGGTTTTATAATGAATGTGCCTCTTCAACCAGAACAAGCACACTGTGACTGCAAAGCTATCATAATACAACATACTGTACCAGTGGGAAATAAACACACATCAAGAAATATTATTTCTATGACTGTGCTACAACATGAGTAATTTTAATGAGTATAACAACAACTGCCTCCCTACAGTTACTCTGCAGGCATTCTTCTCATACAAAATACAGTGGGATCCAAGCTTTGTCAAACTTCTTTGGGGCCAGAAGATACTTTAAAGGGAGAGCCCCCTGAAATTTCAGTTTACAACAATACAGGTCACTTCTGCCACGTCCCTTCAGTCATTCCGGTAAGTGTTTACATGCAGCTACATTAACACTGCCTTTATTTCTCTGCAATATGTTTTGGGTTTTGTGTAAAGGGCAATGCTTTCTTCTGCTCTTTATTTCCTCAGATACTGTCAGTGACTGCAGCTCCTCATCCAGCAGCATAAATCCCATCTAATTCCATTGAAGTCAATGTTTAGGACTGACACTTTCAATCCTAAAATATCCAAATGTGTCTTTCTAGTTCAGTCCAATAGGTTAAACAGTTTCATGTCATTTCTTTATGATGGGAACTACTTGGACAATCCTGAGGACACACGGTTATTGCTAGGGATCCTTTGGCTGTATCTTTCAGACAAGAAACTTTCACAAAATGTCAAACTCATAAAACTGTACATAGATACAGCCTATCATTTCATTTTGTTTCATAACTTATACTTAGCTCACTTTAAAACATATTAGGAACAGATTGTCAGTTGTAGTAAATAATTATAGTTCAGCTAGAGACAAAGAAGGTTTTCTGATTTATGTTCAAAAAGATCTGACCTAGAGAAGAGTGCAGTAGTTATCTCTCCATCCTGTCTAAGAAGGAAACTCTTTTCCCATACTGCATGAATTAATTTTTTTTATGTCTTCTAAAGAGTTTTATCTCCACATAGAGAGTAACCTGCTTTCCTGATGCTGATGATTTTATTCATTAAGTCCTCTCATTTTAATATTTTTATTGATTTAATTAACTTTTATGGATATATTTGTTCAACTCCTATACTTTTCTATTATGAAAATTGTCAAGTGCTTTAATGTTGTGTAACTTAGAATGGCTACATATTCCTCTGTAGGTTAAAATTCAAGGAGTTCATGGTAAAACTAAAACTTGTCCCGAAGTTGCTCAAGAGCTATCTCCATAATTTAAGAGAGAAGAAAATCATTGATAACCAAACACACGGTAGATTCCTACTTAAAAGTAACTCACAAAAACAATCAGAGTGGACTTTGAAGGATCCTGAACTCTGATCCTCATAGAATCTGCTCTGCCATTTGCTTCCCTAAACAAGACTGTGTTTCAACCTATTTCCTGAGACAGCTAACATCCTGCATTTATGCTTTGATAAATGCACCAGAGAGGGCAAGTGTGCTGACACATTTTGTCTCCGGCCCTCAAAGGCTGTTTCATCTTACTACAGTCTTCTAGGGTTCATAGGGTACAACCTGCCTCCATTTCCTAGCTGTAACCCATTGTAACCCATTGCTACCCCCTTTTCCACTACAGCCACAGGTCTCGTTTATCAGTCTGTGAGCTGCTCTTTCATGTACCTTTTATATACACCATATACAACCAATACAAAATCTTAGATTGTGAAAGTGAAATACGCTGATAGTCTGGAAATAGTGTTCTGATAACAATGTCAGCTTAACAGAAAAGAAAAGGAAAAAAACAATGTAAAA
>VZTV01073259.1:0-11404 GCA_013400875.1 Anhinga rufa | reverse complement strand
GGGGGAAGGGGGTGGGGGGCGGGAATAATTATGAAGGCAAAAACACAAGATATGCTAAGATGGCTAGGAAGCTTCGTCTGGACAGTCTACTGTACAAAGACTGTTCCAAGATTTACTTCTCAAAATATCCTTGTTTAGAGAAATCATAGGAAGGTAAGAGGCTAAGCCTCTACAGCTTCTTTTTCTACCTATCCAGGCTGACCTTTAACTTGTTTCCTGCTTGTGTGTATTTCTTGGTCGCCATGTGGTAATTGCCTTGTCTCATGCAGCAATCGGCAATCTGTTCCAACAGCTCTCTCCGGGACTCCTCAGAGAGGTCCTTGGAGTCCTTAGAGACTGTCATCTTCTCAGCCATCTCCTCTGTGATGGTCAGGTTCTGCTTCAGGCAAAGTTGCAGAGCTTCATGAAACTAATAGAAATGGGAAAGCAGTGAGATGTTGCAAACGTGGCTAGCAGGGCGAGGGAGGTCATCCTGCCCCTCTGCTCTGCCCTGGGGAGGCCACATCTGGAGTGCTGTGTCCAGTGCTGGGCCCCCCAGTTCAAGAAAGACAGGGAGCTGCTGGAGCAAGGCCAGCGCAGAGCCACAAGGATGCTCAGGGGACTGGAGCATCTCCCCGATGAGGAAAGGCTGAGAGACCTGGGCTTGTTCAGCCTGGAGAAGAGAAGGCTGAGGGGGATCTCACCAGGGCTTATCAGTATCTGAAGGGTGGCTGTCATGAGGGTGGGACTGGGCTCTTTTCAAAGGCGCCTAATGACAGGACGAGGGGCAACGGGCACAAGTTGGAACACAGGAAGGTCCACCTAAATACGACAAAAAACTTCTTCCCTGTGAGGGTGACGGAGCAGCGGCCCAGGCTGCCCAGAGAGGCTGTGGAGTTTCCTTCCCTGGAGACATTCAAACCCCTCCTGGACGCGGTCCTGTGCCCCCTGCTCTAGGTGTGCCTGCTCATGCAGGGGGGTTGGACAAGATGATCTCTCGAGGTCCCTTCCAAACCCCTACCGTTCTGTGATTCTGTGGTTCTGTGACAGTGATACTTCACGTTGCTTGTGGTGTAACCTATGGAAATTAGCCATACAAAGGCACAAATGCTAGCAGCTGTGGATGCTCTATTTAGAACACTGTTGTGTAGTTAAGCATCCTGACATCAACTCCTGTTCAAGTACACACTGTCTCATTTTTTCACTAAAAGCACATCTATTCTTCCATGAAGACCATTGCTTCTCAACTATCTTCTCAGAGGACCTAGTGTGGCACTAAAGATTCACCCATTTAATCTCTTTGAACGCGACATTCTCAGAGTCATGACATCATTAGGCGTGATCAATTATATTACGGTTTTCAGCAAATACAAATAAAATAAATGCAGTATTTGAAAGATTTTGTTAAATAATTTTCTACTTCCCATAGCATAGGAACAAATTATGAGTAGAATATACAATAGCTTTCAGCCCAGAAAAGGGCTACTGTACCCTTGCAAAACATGGAAGAAAGTAAGAAAAGGCACTCATTAAAAAGGAGTGGGTATAGGACTGCTTTGATACACAGCATTTTGGTAAGGCTGAGTTGCCAGCACAATATGAGGGCAGGGTAGAAGTGTGTAGAAGTTTAGGTGCGAAATGACGTGTCTTAACTACATCGGTGGTATGACAAGAGGGACAGCACTGGGATTTTTTTGACTGATGCTATTATAATTTCCCTGACTCCAAATATTTTAGTTTAGAGAGTAGGAGTTTTTCTTTTCCCAAGAGTACAAAATCTGCAGGTTTTAAGCCGCAAATAAGACAAAAAGTCAGGAATCTATTTTTAGAGATGACCCAGTGGGCTACCATCCCATGAGTCATTGGCATGAAAGGAAACTGTAAATCTTAAAAATGTCTCTGCATATCTGTTTACCAACATGCATGCACGTACACACCTGTTGCACTCCTCTCTACCTGTGCATGGAAGGACCAGAGAAGCTGGAGTGTACCTTTTTGGCTGTTAGCAGCAACTCCACTGCCTTCTCATACTGTGCGTGTTCAATAAAAAAATCAGAACAGCGGGCTAGCAGAGCTGGGTCTGATTTCTCATCCAGGTCTTCGGCAATTAGCTGCAGGGCCCCAAACTGCTGTGTGGCAAAGGCTAGCTCTAGTGCTTTGGAGAAATGTCCTGCCTGCAAAATTAAGAACGAGTCTTTAAAGACTAGAATAAGCTCTGTAGAATCAGTTTACAGCATACCCTGGAGTGGATTAATAAAGCATTACCCACCATGAAGAAATGACTAATATACAGTACATACAGTAAAAACTACAGTTGATTTAATGGTCCTCTGCTGTAGGAGATGCTTCAGTTTAAAGTTTGGTATTTTCTACTAAAAAGACATTTACCTTGTGGTATAACATGACAGCTCTGTCCATTTGCTCCCCCTTTTCCTCATAATAGCAGGCTGCCTCAATCATGTCTTCCGGAGAGCTCAGAAGAGCCAGGTTCATCAGCTGATCATCTAAATTGTTCTCCTATTCAAAAGCAAAGATTTAGCTCTAAGTATGCAGCAAACAGATTTCCTAATTCTCTCTTCTGGCAAGCCTACAGCTTTATACTGTCACATAGTAGCTCATCAACTCCCTTCTGTGTAAAACCTATACCAACCCAAGTAACTTTGAGCTGCAATGATGATAATTTGTTTCAGGCAGTTTTCTATTGAGATATACAGGAAAATAATGTCCCATACAGCCAAGCCTTTATTGATGCATCTTTCGTAGAAGATGCAGGCAGAAACCAGGAGCATCTTCACAGTGAGCTGTATATGAGCAAGCAGTGTCTCACAAGAGAGAATCGGCACAAAAAACTTGTACCCCTTTCATTCTGTATACTGCCTAAGGATTGAATCCTACTTTGCTTTTGGACATAAGTGTACCTCTTCGCATACCTTACACAAGCGGATGGCATTGTTAAATGCCTGGGCCCTTGTGTAGAAATGTACAGCCTGCTTGATTTCATCCTGACTCTCATACTGGCGAGCCAAGTGATATGATGCTGCCCAATTCCCTGTTTCATTTGCTATTTCAGCAGCCTGAAAAGGAAATCATACAGCTTTACTTTGTGCCATCCCAGGAATGAGAATTCTCTGGAAGCAGATGGGAGCAGGGTGCCTTACCTTCTGAATGTTGCCCTGAAAGCAGTGGACACGGACTAGGGAAAAATAATCCTGAGCCAGTGCATAGTATTTTAGTGCAGATTCCATATCTGATTGGCTCTCGAGATACTGTGCCCACCATTTCCACAGGCTCCTAGAAAAGCAATAGTATTAATTGCAGTAAAAAGAATTACCAGAGACTACATTTTTCACTCCTAGAGATCTTGATCTCAAGACTAGATACATTTTTTCACAACGTAGACAAGGCTTTACCCCAACTCAAGGGTGAGGTTCAGAGGTCTGCACTATATACTCAGCCTAGATATCTAATGTGGCAGATGAGCAAGATGCAGCATAATCCTGAAAAGCTGTAGGAGGATCGTAATGACAGGGGTTGACCTTGCGGCTGAGAGGATTCATACTCCTTCCCTGCTCTCTTCACAAGTTGTATTTCAGACCTGAAAGTCCCATTTGGGAGTAGGAACAAGCATAGCACTGACTTGTCTTTCATCCTGTTGACGTAGTTCTCCAGGGCTTGTAAGTTTTCAGAGAGCATTCGGGGTACCTCGAACCTATGCGTGTCTGACTTCTCATAGCTGTAGAGAAAAATAACATATTAGTTGTGAAATGACTACCTTATTAGCTCACTTCCTGTGTAAAAAAATCCATTTAATGTTGTTTGACAGCTATAGAGTGACAACACTGATAACACTGCTTCATTTTTATTATTACGTTCACTGTAAGACCAGTAGCAGTCTGCCAGCACCATCGAAAAAAAAGTTCACTGCTCCTGCAAGGCACCTGGAATCAGGGAGGCAATGTGATGACAGAACAGTAAATCGTTTTAAAGTGCCAGTGACAGCCCAAATACCCCAGAAAGCTCCCCAAACATTAAGCACATCCCTGTGCTGAAAAAGTCGCAAGAGCCCTGGGCTCCTCATTTTGCCTAGTCCTTCTGCCATCCGCTGCAACTGCAGCCTCTTTTCCACTACCAGGAGATCACTGCACTTAAGCCACCATCCACTGTCAGTCTCCTCACCTCCCTGCCCACCTCAATCATCTAATGAGTCTGTCTGATCATGCCAGAGCTCTACTTCGACTCTGAACAGAAGTGACTTCTTCTTCTTCTTCTTCTTCTTCTTCTTCTTCTTCTTATTATTATTATTATTATTATTATTATTATTATTACTACTACTACTACTACTACTACTACTACAATATTGTGAGGCTTCATATGGTAAAATTAATTTTAAACCAAGATTTCAAACAACAAATACAACACAATAAAAAACCCCTGACTTCTTTAGGGACTCATCAGTCACAGGAGAGGACCAGGCACCAGAAGCACCCAAGTCAGACTAAATTCTGCCACAGCAGTTGTGCCTGGGACTCTTGGGAGAAGTAAACAAGTGGTTTTGTCATGGAAAAGAAAGGAAAAGAGGGCAGTGGTCTTCCAAAGACAAGTACAGGATTGGATATTAGTGGGGTTCAACTATTGGCCCTGACAAGACACTTAACCTTTCTGACACTGAGCTTTATTAGCTTGGGAGGGTGCTGGGAAATGTGCTGTAACAATGCTTTCACCCCATGAGATAGAAAGCAGCAGAAACAGGAAAATACTTTAATTAATTATTAGTAGTCACCACCAGACATCCTCCTTAACCTGCCTCCAGTCTTCACAGGAGAAAAAGGCTCAAAATCCCCTGGGTGCCACAGGCTGGTGCTTACTGGGTGAGTGCAAGACTGTGCTCTCCGGTTGCCTCCAGGTGCTTAGCGTAGTTGTAGTACGTGGTGCGTAGGTGGACCCGATCGTGAGCTTCTGCTGTTTCGATGGCTTTCTGCCACTGGTTTGAGGCTTGATAGAACTTGTTCAGGAGGTCGTAGCGCTTGCAAGCCTTGTACAGTTGCTCTGCATCCTCCTGGAAGGAGAGCATACAAACACCTCACTAACTCCGACTGGTGTTTCATAGGTGTCCTTCACAACACACACTGCACTTCTGCGTAGTTTATTAGTGCAGGTCATTGTAATGCAATTAAAGTAACAATAATTCAGGCAGGGGGTTTCACCAACTAAATATACGTAGCCTGGAATAGCACATTACTGGGAAACGGGATGTTTATGTAAAAATAAGGAAAGCACTCAGATCCTGGCATTTACTGTACAGTATCAACTGGGTGTGACATGAGCAAGCCATCAACAATTAAATGCTGTCATCAGGAATGTAAACCATTTCAGAAAGGGGAGATATGCTCCTGTGGGGCTACAGTTAACAGCCACGCTGCCTAGCCAGAGGTGAGGTCCAGGAGAATGTCCTAGGCACTAGGGATTTTGGCAAGAAAGTGTTACGTGCCAGGGTCTCAGAGGTAGCAACACTGTTTGTGAATAACTGAGGAATAATGTGGAATAAATGCTATTTATTTAAGATGGAATTAGAACAGGAGAATTTTGCTGATGCTGACGCAAGGGTGAGCAAATTTGGAACTATTATTTTTACGCTTTGAGAGGTACTCTTGTGGAAGGAGCGTTTTCCTGCTCCACCCAATTGCTGTCCAGCTGAACACTATATTTAGTAAACTGAGATTATCTGTCCAAGACAGAAAAATAGTTTTTGTCTCTTATTGTTTCAAATTCAAAAAAGCATAGAAAGTGGAGATGGAAGATGCCTGCACTATGATTCTGTATGAGATGAAAAAAAGGAACAGAACTGCATTCATTTTGCTACAGTTCCCCTCTGCCTCTTCAAATAGATCTAAATATCCAAAAGGAGTATTGACACTTTTCAGCCTCATAGCTTTCTCTGCCAGGAAGCTTTTCCAAACATTTCATTTGAATTTTCCTTTTCTTCTTTACTTTAACTCAGAATAGTAACTCTCTGTCTCTAGCATTTACACTCTTAAAATAGCTGTAGATTGCTAAACACCTTTTTAAGCCAAATTCTAATTATTCAGCTATCTTAAAGATTTCCTTGTCTGTGAAACCTTTCCAAGAGCTTAATAATTTGCACTGATTCTTTCTGAACTTGTTCCAGTTCCTCAATGTTTTTTTTTCTGGTAATGAGATATTTAATGGAAGTCAATGTTCCAGCTGTAGCTGCAACAAACACAGACAGAAGTTATCAAATCAAGGCCCCAGGATGTGATGTCTTCTCAAACACAGCCCCAAACAGATTTTTGCTGTCATAGCACCTTGCCATTTTTTATCTAATTCGTGATTTCCTATGAACTGTGGGATATTCCATAAATTCTCCTTTCCCAGTTTTTCCCTCTTACAGATCATATGCCTGGATCTTTTATGGTTCCCAAACTAAGAATCTCTGCTTTTCTTACAGATCATGGATGAAGGTATTAAATAAAGGTGAATACATGCTCTTATCAGTCACCTAACTCAACAGCACTCCAGTCAGTTTTCAATCCACATGATAATGCTGGTCTCAAACCCATTTTAGATCTCAGTTGGTAATCAAGGGGAGTGGATTTAGACTACAGTAAAGACACATGGGAAAGACAAGGTCCATTTTGGTATGTATTTGCTGCCAGGTCGGGCTCCAGATACAGGTACAGGGGACAGTTGATCCATGCACAAGACTACAGGGAGAACAGCCTGACCATGTCCTCTGGCTGTGCTGGATCCAGGTAAGTTATTGCTCCCACGATGGGAGAAGCCAGGATGGGAATCTGGGTGACTGTAGTAGAGCAGGCATCCCTGGGACAGCATAAGTAGCAAATGTGACTCACCAGAGCTCTCTGACCCCACAGAAAACATAAATTTTGCCTAAACTGCTCAAAGACCTTAAGCCAGCCCTCGCTCTCTGGCAGAACACAGCTTTAGCCTTTCACTCTACAAACAAACATGTCAAAATGGAACTTATGTTTCCCATATTGGACCTTAAAATATGTTTGTTGAAACATTTTAGCTAGAATACTTTAAAGTACATCCTTTTTTAATCCATTCAAACCTAGAATGATTAAGCTTGGAAGAATTATGGCCCAAGAAAACAGTTTTTCTGTTTAATAAACCATCCTTAAAAGATATTTCCTTCATTCAGCAATTTTTCATGTGGGAGCAAAACTCCCATATAAATTCTGTACAGCAGTTAAGAAAACAGACAAATTACTTTGCTACACCCTTAGGCGGCTATGGCTCCTGGCACTCTTATTTCCAGGCATCAGATTCTGCCATGCTCATTCTCCTCTACTCTTTGAGGAACGTGGGAAGAGCTCAGGGGACTGCTGAGCCTCTGGAGTTCAGGGAAAGCCCCTGATCAGTCTCACGCAGGAATCGTGCAGCATGGAGTTGTGCAATGCTGAAGAAGATGCCTATTTCCCTAGGATAAAAACTCAACTTCAGCAAAATAATTGTCAGAACAGTTCTTCACTTCTTGGAAACCTGTCAATAGGTTTTACACCCCACCAAGGTTTTTGCATTTTAGAATTTAAAAAAAAATTATCAGTTTTGCATTTTTGTCCCTACTTAAGTGGGGTGTGTATCGTCAGCGGGGTTTACCAGCATGCCCAGCTGAATGGCCAGCACAGCCACTCTGGCCTCCTGCTCTGGTTCTTGTTCAGCCTCCCTCAACGCCTTGGCTCCTCTTGCATGACCCATGTTTCCAAGGCAAATTTTGGCAACATCAAGCCTCTGAGTCTTCACACACATGCGAGCCATGCTCTCCCAGACGGCCTCACTGTGAGAAATGGGAAAGAAAAGGAGAGCTGTTATGCTGTCACCTTTAAGGTTTGGGTACTAAGCATGTAAGATACAAGGGAAGAGGAGAGTGTGAAAGGGAAAAACATCAGTACGTTGGACACTTGCTGGACATAACAAAGAGACTCCAGTTGCTGTGTGAAGATTGAAGAGGGACAGAAATAGGCCTCAGACATAAAGGTTAGTTCTGGTGCTGAATGCCCACAGCCTTAAGGAAATATTGCAGGTTTTGTTTTACAACAATGTCTAAAGAAAAGCAGTTATGTTTGCACATTTATAAACATTTATTGTGCACTCATCACTGTGGTTCTTGCTGTAGCTGCATTCACAGTACCCCCATGTCAATGTTCAGAATTCAAAAGAAAAACTATGAGAAAAGTCTTGTATACATAAACCTTACACTGGAAACGACTATCATGTTCTAATTTAAAACTTGCATAAAAACGGCACAAAGAAAAGATTTTTCATGCTCAGAATGAGAAATCCTCAGGGCTGAGAGCTTACGCTTAACATTGCAAAATCCTCTGCCAAGACAGAGGCAGGGACTGGCTGAGCACTGCGCTCCCATGCAGGAACATCAGGCCTCAGCAGGCAGCGTTGTTCAGCAGAAGGACCACAACACAGTTGACCATTACATGGGCTGACAAGCAAAGACTTTCATAGATTGTATTTACATTTGAGGCTCTTCAGAATAAAATGCAATATGTTTGACTAATAGAAACCATAAGCATTCCAAATATAGGTTTTTTTCAGTGTGTGAACCTCAGTGAAGTATGGTCCATACAGTTCTCAGACACCACCACAGCACAAAATAAGTATCTAAATTATAACAGCAAGGAAAAAAAAAAAAGAAAAAAAAAGAGTTGAATAACACTTCAGGTCCTGCATCTGCAAGCAAATCCCCTCCAGTTTTCCCATGATTAAAATGTTTTTCTCTTCCCAGTTGCTGTAGGAAAGCCCTGCACAAACAGGGGAAAGTGACTAACCGGGAAGCAGTGAAGCAGATGAGACACGACATGCTGTTGAACGCATACAATAAAGGCAGGCAGAGAAAAAAATGCTTTTCCTAATTTATTTTACAATTAGAATGTATTTTATTTGCAACTACAACTGGTATAAAGTTTTCATGTAGTAATCAACACAAATATGTGACATAAACTTAATTAAGACCAATAAAATAGGATCAATGATAAATCAGGGGCAAATTTCAGAGAGTTCAGAAGTTTTGCTTCTTTAGAAAAGCAAAAATGCATTTCTGAATATTTTACTGAATTTTTCTTACATCTGCATGTCCATGCTGAATGTGGTTCAAACACAGACTCCTCTCATGCTCTGCTCCTACACATCCAAGTCCCCCAGACTGTGGAGCCAAAAGGAACACTGAAACAGAGCACAGTAGCTTCTGAACTGGAAAGGCCTTACAAAAACCTCAGTGCTAGATCCTTCTGAGTGTGAGTCTGTGCATCACCACTCAATATAGAAATGCTGACTTATATCAGCAGATGTGACCATCCTATTTTTTGAAAAGTTGGAATTGATTTCTCTTTTATTCCGGCCACTCCCTGTATCTGGAACTGGAAAAAGCAGGAAAACCACCTCTAAAGAACATTTAAGTCTTGGTAGATATTGTGACCTGGCTTTGATCAACAAGGACAGCAAGTTCTGTCATTAGTAAAAGATGTCAAATCTTGTGTGTGTTAGCATGGCTGCATGTCACTATGCACAAGGAAAAGAAATATGTTTTCCAAAATCTGTAGCATGCCAGAAGAAGTTGCCAATAGCCATTTCACTCTGGGTGAAGGAACAGCTTGTGCTGTGCTTTGTCAAACTGACTAACAGCAAGTTTCTGAAAGGAAATAAAAATTTATTTTTCAGAGCCTTGACAGCTTGCAATTCCCTCACTGCAAGAAGATGAGAGTTCATGGGCTTGAACGACAAGCAGATGCAAAATTTTATTTAGACTACAGGGAGTGGACATTTTTGAAAGGAAATAGACCAAATAGTGTATTTTAAAGTACAAACTTAAAAGATAACAGTGTGCAGGGACACACAGCAGAACTTGAAAGATGCTACTCATCATCTATCGGCTGCATTATGCTTTCCTGAACGGCAATGGCTCCTGCCAACTTCAAAACTGCTGCCCCAGGGATTCCTCTTTGGGAGCTCTTACCCCAGGCACAACCTGCCAGTGGGCCACCTCAGCACCCATGCCAGCCGTATGCAGTGGACCACCCAGATGTACCTCTGCCCTGAGGGGCTGGAGCTCTGCCATTCCACCTCTTCCTCCTCCACTCCAGACCATTTGCAAAACTAACCTGAGAGGCTCCAGCAGTGGGATACCATGGGGCTGCAACAAATACAGAGGAAGAAACATCTCCAGTTGATGTGCCCTGCATTTAGGCATTTTGGCAAGTGCTGCCTTCCCAACAGTCCCAGCTGGGCAGATGTTGAACACACACCAGAAATTCAGCACTGTGGTCAAAAATGGACCACAGACACTGAATTTGGAAGTGTTCACGGTACAGCAGCACTTGCATGGACTTATCCAGCACAGAGACCAAAGCAAGAGACAGGCTCACCATCACAAGTACCTTTGAAACGTGAAAACATTGCCTCCCTCTGACCATCCCTTCTCCTGCCTCTGTCCTCCAGGAACGCTCGAAGGAATGTTTCATCTAATGAACCTGGCCCTGCTCTGCACATTCTCCCATGGGAGCTAAGGATGGCTTTGCTAGCAGCTGCATGGGGGAGAACCCACAGCCAAACCTCCTCCCCCAGTCCATGTAGAGCTGCAGCACAGGCTGGTTCTTTCCAGTAGACATGCCTCTCACAAGAGCAACGGCATGGACCGTGTCTCACCAAAACCATGGGGGGATAACGCAGCAGATCTGTGCTCCCAAACCTGGGCCAGGGCCAAGACACTGGGACAGATCCACACACAGCTCCTGCAGAAAGACCAGGGGACCCTTAGCCAGAACTTCAGTTTTGCCTTCACCCTGAAAAGACACCTCCAGTCTCTCTACACCACGGCTGATCAGAGAGAACAGACACTTTTTATAATGCCAAATTGGTTTTTAGACATTTCCCTTGCAAACTATTCAGCTTGAGGCACCCAGCATGCTTTCTGGCAGGAGCAGGCAGGCCCACAGACAAGGGATAGGTTTAGAGAAGAGAACGATCCAGGAAGCACCAGCAATGTGCTTCTACATTTCTCCATGTCTCAAGAACAGCCTTGGCCTTGGCATGGCACAACCTCCCTAGCAGGTGGACACCTCCAGCACCAGAGCAAGAGTCCTGCTGCCCCTTGGGAATGTGGGCAAATTAATGCAGGTCTGGTTAAGGAACAAGAAACAGGAAGTGCAGAACAGGCTCACTTAAATTGCAGGCAAAACCATGGTTTCTTTCTCAACGGTTGTTAGTGTAGCGAGAAAGACGAATCTGTCCTTGCATCCCTAAAAAGCAGCAACTCTTCTCTCCAGGCCTAGCCCTGCTTTTGCATATAAAATGCCAAGTAATGATTTACCATGCCCCCAGCTCATGCTCTGGGAATTTCCTGTTCTTCCCCTCTTCCTCCTCCTCTTCTCCC
>VZTV01073254.1:0-10201 GCA_013400875.1 Anhinga rufa | reverse complement strand
GTAGATTTGCTTCAGAAAGTTTATTGAGAGAGGGACAGCAAAAGCTGCCTTGCGGAAAGCTGAAATAAATAAGTAGATAATTGATGACAAAAATAACCTTATTCCTGAATTTAGGAATAAGGTTATCACTGCATCTACAGTTATGTTTTTAAGAAGTTATTTTAATGAGCACTTCAGTTTCAATATGTAGCTTATATATGAACAAAAAAGATTATGATGTAGCAAACAGTAATAAAAGAACCTGGATTCGGGATTCTAGAGGCCTTGAAGTTTTATGTCACATGTTTCTGTTCATTAAGTTTAAAGCTCCTTGCAGATGGTTATCTTGCTACCTATCCATAAAGCTTCTAGAGTGGTGGAACCTGACCTGCAATACCCACGTATCCCCTGATCTTTGGGATTTTTGAGCTAACAGTCCATTTCTGTAGACGGGGTTCTTTCTGCTCTCTCTTCCCTGGCAGGTACATGCCTTCAATGTGATCTCGCTACCAAGGACTCAGCCAATTTCAAGATACCACCTGATACACTAGATACTAAGGGGAAACTATTTAGTTTGGGACTGCATTTTCTTTTTCTGTGTGGTGTTCTATGTGATCTTTAGATCCACAGGCAGAATGAAGTATTTTTCTGCCAACAATTTATTACCAGAACATCACATTTTCTATTTTCTTCACCTCAAATATAAGCATGGGTTTTTCTGTAACTCAGGAATCAATACGTATTTCCTGGAGAAACGATTCAGGCCCTACTAATTATGTAGTAGTGAAGACAGTCATAAGGAAGGTTACAGTACACTTGGAGAATACCTACTGGCTGGGTAATGGATGTCCCCAGTCAGTGAAGTGGCTGGGTTATGTGATGGGGCACAGGCACCTCAGGCCTGCTTCCCAGGAGATTTATCATTCGAGGCCCACCTTGAGATTTAATTGAGGGTGAAGATTGTGTGTATGGATTCCAGTGGATCTGACTGAAGTACAGCAGAGTTGAAATGTGATTTATAAGTCTACCCAGACACTCTTAGCGTAGGTTGTCTCTTAGGGCAATCCTTACTCAACAGAAGGACAAGGCTGGAATATAAATGTGTTTGAAAAGTACAGCTGAGATGTACTTGCCAAAGCTGCATGCAGTTTAAAAGAATAGCAAAACATGAGGCTGAATCTGTGCAAATGCAATTCATAATCAGCTTCTTACAAACAGAAGAGTTATGCTTACTAAAAATGCCCTTCTCAAACTCGACACCTTCCTTCTGCAGTGGACAAGGGGAAAAATAATGGCATTTATGCCAGAATAATTAATTTGGAAGGTACGGAGAGCCAGCTTTTTGTAATTAACTGACACTTATCCAGTTTCCCTAGGAATTACCTAAGACTTCAAAGCTAAATAGGTCAGTAGAAAATTAGAGTGTTAGTTTCTGTATTATATGTTTCAAATTATAACTTGAATAGTTGCCCCACTTACAGAAATGGTCTGTAGACTGCACAAATCATATCCCCGCTATGGAATTCTGTAGATTTGAAATTTTCACTAATATTTTTTACAGGTTTTTAGAGTAACCATTCATGGATTCTCCTGCCCCCTCCCCAGCCCCCCCATTTTGTAGGATTTCTTTTCCATAGGGTCTCACTTTATTACAAATTTAAATCATAATTTTTTTAGATTCCTGGGAGGCGAGTCTTCTGTTACGTTTCTGGATGTAGACTGTATGTTTTAAGAGTTGCAGTGGGAGCTGTAGGAAATATAATGGCGTGAAGAGCATGCTGCACCTTTGTAAGGACAAAAGAGAAATCTTTTGTTTCTTCGTGAGCATGAGGTTAAAAATGAGTAAAACCACAAAAGAGGTTGTTTTGATGTATTGTAACGTTAGCACCTTTGTGTGTGGGGCATGGAAAAAACAGCAAAACCTGCTGTGTGGCTGTGGGGTAGATTTTGTTTATATATTTGTCAAAATTCACTCTTGTAAAGGAAAAAAAGAAGGGAAAAACCCCCCACGTGAGTGAGCCATGCATCATGTCAAACCATGTTAGCATAATATAAAACGGGTGGATTGGAAAGAGTCATAGGAGGCTGAGTTCCGATGTCTGTTAGTATAACCACTGTTATCAGGCTCAAGTATCCATGGGTAAATAATACTAGTTTTATATCAGGTAAATTGTCCAGGATTAGGGTTGAGAAAAATCAGGCTCATTATCCTCCAGTGCCAAAAGTTAAAGCTTAATTATCATACTATGTTTTGAACATCAGGAGTTTATTGCCTTTTTTTTTTTCTCAGATATTTTAACTGTTTGCTCTATATTTATGGTTTTAACCAGGAGGCTAGAAATACATAATTTTAGTCAGTGCATCTTTAACGATATGTGCTTTTTTTTGTGGCTAAAATACGAGACTGTCTGAATTTGGGTTGGGGCAGCTGAGCTGCTTTTACAAGAGACAGGACTTCATGAGGCAAATGGAGGTCAAATATTACATCTAGGGTATGAAAACTCTCTTCTTTCAGATAACATTTGTTTATTCAAGGGCCGTTTGATTATTTCTTTTCTTATGTAACCAAAAATGAGATCTGTCCAAAAGAGCTGTAGTGAAGTCTTGGTTATGTTGACGCTGATGACCAAATTCTCAAAGACCTGAGTGTGATTCTCATAGTCCTAATCTTCCGTTCTGTTAGACAAAGAACAACTGTACATGAAAGACCAGTTAGATTAAGCAGTTCTTTCTGGCTTTTGGAGGATGTTGCGTAATTGGAAAAGCTGAAAGATCAGGTGTCTGGCCAGCATAGAAAAAGCTCCCTCGAAGTCCCTGCAAGAATCACAGTATCTAAAGATCAAACAACTACTATCTCGAAAGTGCACATTATGTAGATTCCAACCAAAACAAGAAAGTGGAGTTGGCACGGAGCAAAGTTAAGGTAATGCTGCTGCCTCCAGTGTGTATGTCTGCACTTCCAGCACTTAACTCTGTTTCAGTGTTTTTTACTCCTGCTAAGTTACCAAGTCTTAACCTCATGTAAGTAGTCTGTTATCAGGTAGATAAGTCCAGCAGTTATCATTGGTGGATTTGCTGTTACAGATTGGCACCTAAAATTGAATTACATGTTTGGACTGAACATCTAATGTCTAATGAGTTTCAAGGCTCAGATATGATTCAAAATTTGGTTTACAAATAAATTGCGAAGCTACTGAACAGAGGTTTTGGCAGGGAGTAGATTGTTCTTTATCTGTCGCTTCTATAGCTTGGTTTGTAATCCAGGGTAACAGAAAATCATTCTCATTAAACAGATACAAGGGGGCATAATTAATTCTGTGATCTTAGCTGTCTTAATGAACTCAGTGTCATATATCCACTTCACTGATTGCTTTCTCCTGGGCAGATAGAAAATGCTTTATTAAAAATTACTCTTAGAGTAACTATATTCAGACTGGTTTTCAAAAAAGGTTTCAATACATCATGGCTTACAGCTGAACTCTATGACTGGGATTGATAGACGTAGTGATACTTGTTGGTCTATGCAGGTTATTTTGAAACTGTCCAATCAGGAAATTCAGCTGTGGATACAATTTCATCTGAAATTTCATAGCATATTCTGTGAATTCTGTTTTTATGTGCTTTTTAGCTTGCCGACCTGTCTTCGCCCATCCTTCTCTGAGTTCCATTGGCTCTTCAGAAGTTTATTTCAGCATTGTCTTCTAGTGTTTGTCGTCCTCTCTGCCTTTCTCTTCAAGTTGTAGCAGTTAGACAACTTGGACCTGAACAGAAGATCGAGGCAGAGAGGTAGAGGCAGCTGCAGTCACTGGAACTGGGCAGGGAGGGATGCTGAAATTCTAGAGAATGGAATGGGAGGGAGGCTGAAAATTATAATTGCAGGAGTAGTAAGAAATGAAGCTGAGTTACTTGTTCAAGGGAGTGAGTGGAAAACATTGTTTTTAGTGTAGTGTTTCTGTGTGTGCTAGCGATGTTGAGGTTCTTGGTAAAATTTTATTGCAACTGGTAAATATTAATAAAAATCAATTTTAGAAAATTTAGAAATGCAGTGACAGTGATTCCACCTCCCCCTGTATTTTCAGCCCCATAGCTCAGTTGACCATTTTCTTCTTATGCTGTCATCTCAAGAACACAGAATTAAAATATTTCCACTAAACTGTACTATGTAGGTACTAAAGTAATTACCTTTCCATATAATTCTAATATGTTTCCTCTCCTTCCTATTTCAGGCGAGACATATCAGTAATCCCTTTATGTGAGACATTTACAGTACATACAAATGTGTAGCAATGATACCTTAAAGGAACTGTTCTGAGATNAATACCTAACCTTTTTGTGACACTCTGTGCTACATCTCAAAGGACTTTTCCGATGTGGTTAGGCATACGGAGATGTTTATCTAGGTTAGACAGATGTGGAAGCAGAGGATAAAGCTAGTTCAGGGTTATCCATCAAGCTAGTGCCGGATCTAACTACAAAATTTATGTCATGTAAGTCCCAGGACAGTGCTCTTCTGCTGAGCTATCTACTGTGTTGGAATACAGAAGGACAAAGCTTAACAGGCCTGTATTCTTCCTTTGGATGTATGTGCCAGTAGCTGACAGCAGTGTTTATTGGATCAAATTAATTTCTTGTTTGATAACACAAACTTCACTCAAGGTATATAAGGGATAAATTTTGTCCATTTTTCGCCGTGAAGCCAGGGTAACCAATCTTTTTGATGATAGATAGACATTATTTAGTTAGTTAGTTAGCTAGTACTAGATAGGTATACCTCTTGTTTGGCATCATATTCATGGGGGACTAGGTATTTCCTAAAGCAGAGATATTATGGAAAACAGATTTCCTGTATCTTGTTTTATTTTAATGTTAAACTACATCTGATGAAACTGATGACTTAGACATTTTAAATGTATTGATCTTTTTAAAACTTGTTTCATATAGCTAAAAAAGAAATTGTTTCACATAAAAGAACACTGGAGTGCTACCTTCTGTAAGGATATCTATAGGCACAGGATAATTAGTGATTTAAATACAGAATTGTCTCCTGTATTCCTTAAACACAACCATGAATTTCCACATTATGGTTCACTCAGGACAGCAGCATCCAAAAAGAAATCACGTCACATTTAATTAGAATAAATGTTAACTGGAAAAATACTGCACAACTGTCAGTTATGTATATAACTGCAGTTCTGCAGGATGAAGGAAACTGGTAAACCAGATATATTTGCTCATAAGGAGATGTATAGTAATTCAGATCAGTGGTCACAGATTTATTAGTCTCCTTATGCTTATACAACAAAGTTACGTTGGATATAACAAGACACTTAATGGTTTCTTTTCATTGGAATATGAGGCAAGATGGACTGAAATGATGATCCTTATGTGACACAAATGTCTCCTTTTCTTTCTATAAAGCCTTTGGCTCCTCTCATGAAGAGGTATATTGTGTCTTATGCATGTGTCTTAGCATATTAAATGTTAAAATGATTGGCAGAGCGAAGATTTTGTGGCTTGTAATGAACTTACAACCTGACATGAAAGGTAATTCCCACCCCACCCTGCCTCCCCGAGATGGTGCTGTTAGAGATTGTGAGTAAGCATTTCCTATCCAGGTACAATGCCTTGTAAAAGAGAAAAGAAGACTGAACGTAAGTACGGGAAACTTTAATGGGTATAAATGGCCAATTTTTGAGCATTCATAAAAAGATAATATAAACAATTTTAGAACCATTTTAAAATATATTGGAACTTCCACTTCTAAAGCAACATCCGCCATCACAAGTAGTCCCATCTCTGTATGCAAAGGAAAAAAAAAACTCAAAAAACTTCTTATGGGCCATATTCTGCTATCAGTTTTTTTAAAGTAACCGCAGAACTTTAGCATTAGTTTCTGTCGAGATACTCCATCCGTGGTTTAATGGCGGAATATGGCCCTATGTACTCAAGAATGAGCAATATTCTATTACAGCAGGACAATGTACAAATAGAGATAGATGTGGCATGCGCTCAGCATGGCTGTAGTTTTCATTAGCAATGAAAGAAGCTGCAAACAGGAAGCAATTTTGAAACTCACCTCCATCATTGCAAAACCATTACTGGTATATCAGAGATGGTGCAGTTGATGTATTCCATCCCGAGTGATGCAAGATTGTCTATAAAATTTGAACTCAATAAGGAGATACATAGATATAAAATAAGATACTAAGCTGAAGCCTTAGGGCATGGCTGATTTTAAAGCTGAAGCTTCCTGAAATTAGGAGTTACTGAAACAGCAATGATGGAATAAATGTGTTTTCCTCAGTCATTCCTTAAAAAGAAAAACTACAGGTGCAAGCAAATGGAAGAAAAAACCCAAAACTAAAAAACAAACAACGACCCCCCCACCCAAATATACAGTCTGTGTCATAGGCAAATAAATGCTGGAGAGATAATTTAGCAGATCCAGCTAGAGGAGTCGTGGCTGAGATGGAGACGTGCTCCATTAGGTGAGAAATCATGGTTGGAATAATCTTTTTTTAACGCCCAGAGATCTCTCCTCATGGAAAACGCCTGGCAGAAAGAGGAAGTGAAGAACGTGATGTGCGTCTGTGTGTGTACCTAGTTAATGAGTTTATAAACACAGACAGAATGGGATAAGGAAAAGCATGTTCTGCTTCATTAGAGAGGATTCCTAAAAAGGTAGGTTGGTGATGGTGTTAGAGTCAGAGGGAGAGGAGAGCAGGAAGGGCTTTAGAGATAAAACTGAAAGTTAGTTAGCTGCTGCTGAGTCCTGCATGACTCTGACCTGGGCAGCAAGTGTTCTTGTGAGCAAAGCTCCTGGTAACCCCTGTTAAAGAAATATGTGTGATTCTGGGCTCAGTTGTAAAGATTGTCTTGCTGAGGGTACACAATACACTTCGGACTCCAAGCAATCGTCACTGGCTTATTGCCAGATGAGAAGCTATAAACATCTGCCCTTATGTGGTCTTCCTGCGGTGTGATTTGTGTGTTGTGTGGCGGGTGGTATTGGTTTTAATTTGAGATAAACAACTAAGATGCATTGTAGAAAGAATACTTGTGTTTCAATCACTTTTTTTCCTTGCAGTGTAGCTGTGGATATCTGTAGCATTCATAATTAGCAGAGGAACAGATGGCAAAAGCTTGGTTTAAAACAGAGCATCCACTGAGCATTGAGTGATCATGTGCTGCTGCAAGCTTATTTGAGAAGCAGTTTGATCTGTTCCCTTGAATAGTGCTCTAATACAGGGTGCAGGAGTAAAGTAGGAAAAGAATTTGTAACAGTTGGTGTAATTCTGTGTGTAGGACATAATAAAACATGGAAACCATCTAAACTTTCAAAACATCCGGATGCTAGTGTCTCATGCTGCACGAGGATGAATTTCAACCTTTATTGTCCTGCATAGCCAAAACCTGTTATGTATGCATTAATATTTAGGGTAAGTATAACAAAATGTCCATAAGATTTCTCCTTTCCTTATTTCTGCACAGAAGGGAACAATTCTGTTTTCTGCTCAAATTTGGTAAGTAGTGTAATATAGCTTATTTAAAAAAACAACAAAACAAAAAAAACCCTTATATATATTTTGCTTGTGTGCTTCCAACCTAGCATTGTGCTACAGTTTTTCAAAGCTAGAAAACATGAGAGGATTTTGTTAGCATTTCACCATGACACTTGTTTCACGTAGAAAGCCAGAGGGCAAAACAAAGTGGTTTCTTTTGGTCCATGTAATCTTTTTAGGAAGCAGTGGTAGCCCTGCAGGCACAATAACGGAGATTCGTATGAGGTAATGTTCAGAATGATGAGATCTCAGATGTAAAAGCTGATTGATTAGTTACGTGATTCCATTTTCCAAATTCAAAACTTAAAAATATTTGATTTTAAGGAGAGGCAGGACCAAGGAAGAAAACAGAAGGTTGCTAAAGAGAAAAATACTCTAAATATGGTTTTCATCAATAAAGTAAAAATATGGTATTCTCTATCCCAAAGGAGCTAGATGGATTATTGCAACCATCCAATCTAGCCAAGATCCCATTTTCTTTTTTCTTTTTTTTTAAAGATAAATGAACCCATGTTGAGATGTTTATCTCTGTGAGATGACCTGTATTTACCTTCAAGTCACAGTGAATTGGGTATTCTCTGTCTGTGAAACTATTTTATATCACTCTTTCTCCCTGTGGACTCTATAGATACAGACATAAAATATTTCTGAGAAAACAGTGGTGCCATTCCCTCTAGGGAATATTTTGGACAGTATCTGTAATATCCAATGAAGTTAATCTGGAGAGCTCCTATTTTTCTGCATATGCTGAACTGTATGTTGTGAACTGTGTTTTCTTTTTCCTATCATAAACTCCCTGTATCTCTTCACAATAAGGAATTCACAGAATAAATAGGTAGTTTTTTGTTTGCCTAGACATCTTTCTGATCTCCAATTTTCTCATAAAACTGACTCAGAATTTTTCCAGTATGAAAATTAAAGTTTACAGCTGCTCCAGTTTCTTCACTGACAAGACTGAACGAATTGTTTGTGCTCATCCAGTTCAATTGACAGGTTATTTAATTCTGGAATGTATTTAGATCGTAAACTTCCTGGGGTGGACACACTTCTGTGTGTTTGATCATGCGAAAGCCAGCTCACTGGGGACTATCAAATTTGCAAGGGGTGCTGACCAATACAGATTTTATAATACAAATAATCTTTATCACCATGATTGATGTGGTCAGTTGTAGAACTGAAATTAAAACATCCATGGGGTCTTTTTTTGTTGACAATCTCTGTGCCTTCTCAGTATGCTGCTCTTGTAAGAGTTTTTTGGTCAGACTAGAAGCAAACTTCAGCTATGTTTATTGAAAGAACAGCACTTGCACAGTTTGACTTCTCTTGGGCCCTGTGTACTTTCCCTTTCCTCATGGAGACCTCATAAAACCAGTTCAGATTCAGGAATAGCCTTTTCTAAGTTAGCTGAAGTATTTTCAATTTAGTATTGGATGAAGTATTTTCAATTTAGTGATTATTAAAACAGTCACGACCATCATGGTCTTGGGTAACAGCATTCTAGTCATCTTAGTATTCGGCTACAGGAGCCACAAAAGCAATATAATTTCAGTTGCCCCATAACAGAACTAAGCCTGAGCTGTTTCAAACTGTAGTCAGAAACGCTTCCTTGGCCAAGAGTTTTCAGAAAGTGTTTAGCTTATTACAACCACTTGAGCCAACAGGTTCATGAGTCACAGGAACTTTGTCCAGAAGAGTCCTATTCTCTCCATCATTGTTGAAGCTAAGTCAGTGAATTTTTAAGACACCTTTTCTCACAGTGATTCCTGAACACCGTATCAATGGCTCTTAGTTGCATATTCATGGCTTCAGAAGATGTTTCTTAATTGCTGAAAGTATGGAAGAGCAAGACAAAATGACTTATCACCCAGGATCTGAATTTATTGCAGCTGTGCTACTTGCAGCTTCAACTGCCTTGAAAGGCTGCAGAATTACATAGCATTCCCTATAATGATAGGGCTTACTGCTACCTGCGGAGTTGCAGAATTGTTCCTTTCAGGTTAGACTATAACTTGCGCTAACGTGACTGTGCAAAAACCTGAGGAAGAAATGAAGACCACCTAACCCACTCGCCCAGTACTACTGGCAGAGTAGTACTTAGGACTGGCTGAGGATATTTTGAGAAAGCATGGGGGACATACAACAAGAAGGTACAGAGAGTTGGAGACCTGACTTGTTCTTTTTAAAAGGATCAATAATTTACTCTACTCAGCAGTAGAACAATAAAAATATACCCAGTATGGTGCTGTAGAAAACCACATGAAATTCAGTGACAGAGAGTAAGCAGCTTATTGTGAAAAATTTTGGGGGATGACTGCAGGGAAAATAAAAGGAATTCTGTAAAGCAAACTTCCAATTGCTGCCTAGGGAGAGTTTCTTTCTGGGGGAAGGGAGAATGCAAATTGTTGCTCGCTTTTATTCCAAAACACTGCTTATACAGTGAATTCCTGGTTTGGAGGAATGGCTACCTTCCTGAGCTTTCTAGCAAGGCAAATGCAGTGTTAACTCAAACCATGTAACATTTGCACCCTGCTGTGACCATGAAACTCCTTCTCCTCCCACCTCCTTCACATACGTCAGCAGCAGTGCTAGGACTTAGCCTGCTTACCATTTCTGAGCACTACAGATCCTTTTTACTGGGCCTGTACACAGAGACCACATAG
>VZTV01073250.1:0-16928 GCA_013400875.1 Anhinga rufa | reverse complement strand
CCATTCTGTGATTCTGTAATATCCATCTTCAACCACAGCTGGCTCCCACAAGCTGCCTGCATGCTACCTCCCTGCTGGTCTGGCAGGCAATGGACCCCAGGGTCTGGCTTTAGTAACAAGTTCAGAGAAACATGAAAGACAAAAGCCAGGGCACCAAATTTGCCCTTGTTTCCTTATCTTTTCTCCCTGCTTTGAAGTGCTCTGGTTTGAAGTATAGGGACAAGCATTTGTTTGGTGCTGGGTCATGCTCCTGCTCTCCCAGGGCAGCAGACACAGGAGCAAGTAGAGCAGCCCTCATTGTGCCCTGCAGCACTGCTTGTGGAGCTGTAGATGAGGGATAAGGCATGGCCAAAAAGATCAATGCAAGTATTGCCCAGTGAGGGTGGAGGAACACAGCTCTGAACCCTCTGAAATCCTTGGCACACTGCTAGGTGCCATCAGCTTTGAGGGTCCAAACATAACACAGATATCACCCCCAAGACCCAGGTGTTTCCAGTTGGTGGCATGTCAGTGGAAGGTCCCTAGCGATGGATGATGCGGGCGTTCTGTTTGTACTTGCAAGATCCCTTCTAGGTGTCCCAAAAGCTCTTCTCATTTCTGCTGGTGCATTCACCAATCATACCATGACAGTGGTGTCACGAGCACAGGCATTCTCAGCTTTACAGCCAGCAAGCTTCCAGAAGTCACCTGCTGAAGATTTTTCTCTTTGGGTGTATTATTCATTGACAACCAGCCATTAAACTAGGCTTTGCAGTCTAGTAGGAAGCACTGCACCCACTGTTTAACACCTCATGACATGTTTTGACCACTGAAGATCTTAGGAGATTAATTTAGAACTGCAGCAGGAATAGCACTGCTGTGCAGGTATTCCTGCAAGATTGTGCAACCTACTCTTAGAAAATAAATTTTCCTGCTTCAGTCTTCCTCACTAGGGGGGCTCCTACTATCAGGGATCAGCAAGGGCCAGATGCTCCCTAAAGGAAGGGTAGCTAGGAGCTGAGGGTAACACCAGTACAGGCAGTATCCTCATCAACAGGCATAGTCCTACAGTGTCTGAACACAGCAGGTAGAGCCAGCTACTGGCAACAGGGTTCAAAAGCAGTCCCAGACATACTCAGCAACAAACTGGGTTCAGGGTCCATCCACAGGTACAGAAGGGGCCAGCAAAGGTCCAAGGTCCATCCAGGAGGTAGGACCAGAAGAGCTATAGAGAAGCACACCTACAACATAGCTCAGAAAAAAAAAAGGAGGCCCAGGGCTGCTTTTAAATAGGACTCCTGAGCCATGGGCAAAGTGTGGCTGAGGGCCCAGGTGAGGCTGCTCAGGACCATTAGGACCATTAAGGTCTGTTGGTGCAGTCAGGACCCTGACATGTACCAGAACCAGTGGCTCTTTGTGATTTTCTTGCCAATGCAATTGGAGATCCTCTGGGATTAGGGTTTTTTTTTTAAGAGTTTTCTTCTAATGGTGAGCATCTGAGCCAATTTCAGTTTGAAGATGCACCTTTGGCAGCAGGAGGCAATATCATGATGAGGTCAGTGATCGAGTCAGAGGAGAGGTCAAACAACCCTGATGCCAAAATCAACATTATCTAAAGCCAAAGTGAGCTGGAGGACTGAAGTAAAGAACATTGCAACAAAAATAAGGGGTATAAACTGCTCACAGATCCATGTAGTCTGGTTACTCAAGTTTCTAGACTGGAGGCGCTGGAGAAACTCTGTATGATGGACACATGACTCCAAAAGGAAACCCACAAGCACCCCATGAATGTCCCCAGGGAAGGAAGTCCCTATCCTGACACCCACAAGTGCAGTGCCCCCCAAGCGGGAGAGGGAGTGTGCTCTGAGCTCAAGGCACATCCTCGCTGTGAGATCAGGCAACTGACCACATCTGAGCAAGCACAGCAATGCCTGTAGACATGGTGGAGGGTATTTCCCTCCACTTCCACACAGATGAATGCTGTTGAGCCTATAACTTGTGTTTAGAAGAGAGCAAATCTCTTCAATTATCATTTAAAGATGGATTCAGTACATCCCTAGGTGAGCAATTTCAGAAGTTAATTACCTTTCCAGTGAAACATTTGTGTCTTAATTCCAGTTTGAATTTTTCTTACTTCAGCTCCACCTGTCAACCACTGCGTCTTGTCTTTGTCTGCTGGATTAAAGGACCCTCTACTATCAGAAAACTCCTCCCTGGAAGTACTTAGAGACCATGATCAAGTCACCTCTCAACTTGCTCTCTGATGAGCTGAATAGATTGAATCCCTAAGCCTATCATCACACAGCAGGTTTTTCAGACCTTTTGTCATTTTTGCAGCTCTTCTCTGAGCTCTCTATAATTTTTTTTTAATCCATGATAAAAGTGTGGATGCCAGAATTTGATACAATATTCAGTAATGCTCTCCCTACCCTTTATATCACTTTTCCATCCTACCTAATAGCCCTCAAAATATATAACTGTCACATGCATCCACATTAATTATAAATTGGACTGGTATCCTGCTTATCTGGCTTCTTAAGTCCCCTTCTGTGGCACTGGCTTTGCTGAAACACTCCCAAATCTCCACATACGGATAATATTCTTTGTTGCAAGAACTGCAGCACTGTGTCTTAAATTCTTAAAAGGCACATGGCTTGTTTGTATTCCACCTAACAAACTAGTTCATAACTTAATTTGTGTAAACAGTGGTTTTCTCCCACTGTTACTGTTTCACATCTGGATGTAGATCTAAATTGTGGATTATAAACTCTCCTACTGCATTGAGTTGGTCCTCGGTGTCAGTGCATCTCCTCCTCGGTGTCAGTGCATCTCCTCCTCGGACCCTGTAAGTTCATGACTCATGAGAAATGCCACATGAAAACCCAGCCAGCACCTCTATGGGATTGCCAGCTGCTGATGGAGATACCATGCACTGGGAAATGCTGCCGTTGTTAGTTTGTTTATCCCAGCGCTGTGATTCAGCCCCAGTTAAACAAGAGGGCATGACTATGGCCATGCCTGTGGTCCCAGCACGAACTCATGCAACATTGGGCTCCAGCCCTAAACACTAACAAAAAATTAAAAGGAAAACAAGCAGTTTTCAAGACTTTTCCAGCTGCTTGCTTTCTCCTCAGCTCCCCTCCCAGCAAACCGCTATCTAGGACACACAACCAGTGCATGAAATCACCTCTTCCGTCTCCTTTCCAAGGCCACCGTTGCTGGTCCAACCCAATGCAGAGAAAACAGCAGTTTTGTGGAAGGTAATTAGCAGTGCTGCCTTTGGTCCTGTCACGCCATACACGTGTACACTCTGGCTCCAGGTGTCCTGGGGAACCGGGAGCGAGAGGCAGCTGTGGCAGGTCCATCTGGGCTGGAGTGCCTGAGGACGAGCCAGGCTGTGAGGATGCACAACTAAAGAATTAACAAGAATACGTCATTAGATGGATTCCCAACAGGGATGCCAGAAAGTATGCTCAGTCTGTGCATCTTGGTGACCCACTTCCAAACCTTCCTATTCCCTAAATGTAATCTCCTTCAATTTATAACCACTCTGCCTCTTCTCTGGCATTCAGAAGCCATTATCACCGTGTCTACCCCAAGCCCTCACAGCTGACTTTAGATGCCACTTCTTTTTATTGTAACAATAATAACCTGCGTACGCAGCAGGTCAGCCAGCCAACCAGCTGTGCCTGCCTGCAGAAATGAGAGATTTAGCGTGGCAGCCATTTCCTGAAATGCAGCAGGAAAAAAAAAGTTCTGGATCACTTGGATGACCAGGGTTATCCAAGACTCCAGGCTCCTCAGTCCCTGTCTCTATTCCCTAGTCTGTCCTATCAGCTCCTGTCAGCTAGTGATAAAGCCCTGGGAAATCCCATGGGACTGATGGGCACCCCACCAGAAGCATGTACCAAGATGTAGAGATTTTAGTAGGAAATGTGAAGATTGGCATGTATGGCATCTGAGTGGGAATGCTGGGGTGTGGAAGCACCAGAGGGAATGGCAGAAGAGGGACACCCCCATATAAGCAGGTCACCAAGACCACAGCACATCTTCATGCACTTCACTGGAAGAAGGGCCAGCTTTAGACAAGAGACAGATTAAAACAAGGGCCAGGCATAAGCCATTGAAGAAGCAAGAGCAGGAAGATAAAGACAAGGACTGGAGCCTTAAGATACCCAGGTAGGCAGGCAAAAGGCAAGGAATAAATCAGCACTGATGTCCAGTGACTCACAGAGGTGGCACAGGACGGACGCACAAGAGATCAGTATCATTGTTAGCACGCAAAGGGTACCAAAAGTTCACCCAAAAATCAGCACGTGTCCCATCCTAAGAAGAAGCCAGAAGGCAGGAAGGGGATTTCACAGCCAGTATCTCTAATGTCTCTTGTATCATAGCAAGTACTGTGGATAGATTACATGGATGCATGTGGCCCAGAACCTGGGAATATGTAGGCATAAGAGAATGCATGTGAGAGAAATAAGTTTAATTTTAAAATAATAAAAGTCTCCTATATGGACTTCCGCTGAGCTTCATGACATTAACGGAGCTTTGCTGCTACAATGTTACAGCAGAGATATTTTAGATTCCAGATATTTTGTATTTTCTATTTGTAATAATAATGATAACAATAATACATAACAAAATAATTCTTACTGGTTTTTTAACCTAAATTGAAATGTCTCCCAAATGTTTTGTGAACATATTCTAGTTATCATTATGTACACTGAAGTAACGGATATGTACTGTCCTGGCTTATTCCTGCGGGGCACCCACTCTGCTGGAAAATTATCTTCCCTGTCTAAAAGAGTTTCCAATTGCAAAAATGATGATGGTTCTGATGATTATGATAACTGTTTCTCTGAGAAAAAAGAAATATGATATAGAAACATGCTGAAGTACAGTCAGATCTGAGAGTGCATTTCAGTAATAATTTAAATTAAAAATATTAAGGACATAGGTTGTTGTTACCCAAACACTCGCAAATTGCAGCCATACCATGCAATAATCAATTATAAAATTCAATTGAAATATAATTAATTGATTATTTATTCTCTGGTTTCAGATTAGGATACAATTGTTTTAACAGATGTGCTTTTAACAGAAGCTCTTCTGAGATTTTTTTGCTTGTGGTGATACTTTACACTTCAAGCAGCAAGAGCTGGCTGGTCAAAACCTCCCAGGCAGCCTCAGAAGGTACTGGGTTTATAGACATTCCCAAGAGCAGGGCAGTATAAGGCAGTGAATGCAAGGCCTCAGCATTTCAAATCATTTGTCTTCCCTACCCAAGACCCTCTCCAAGCCCACTCCCAGCACATGAAAACTTGGGAGCTCTCCTGGCTCCACCACTTTAGCTGTACCCGCTGAGCAGACCATTTTGACAACATGGCTTTATTTACAACAGTCTGTGGCTTTAGTCTCCTTAAAAACATCAACATCAGTAATTTTCTGGAAGCGCAGCTCTTTATGAATGTGGCCCAATAAAAACAGATTACTCAGTTTCAGCCCAAGAAAAAATGTTCGGTAATGAAGACCAGCCAAAGAAAATGACCATTACTTATTTTATTTCATTTCTAACTTCAATTCAAGCACGATTTTAGAGAGTTCATATTATAGGAACTTTGAAGCATCTGTATTATTCTCTGGTGAGGGCACGAGACACATGAAATAACCCATACATATTGCTAGACTTGTTAGTGGATGTGCCATTAACTAACATTAATCATAAGCCACTTTTATTGTACAAGGTCGGAAACCTGTTCTGTATTCAAAAAGTAAGTGTTGTACGTTTAGGTAAGATGAAATCTGTTCTTTACAGGTATGTGTCCAATTGAGGGCAACAGAAATTTGCTGCTGCCCAGAGCTGCAAAAAGAGCCTCCCTATATATCCTTTCAGACATCACTGTGACAAAACCCCATATGATCACACAACTAAAGTAATAAGAGGCTAAAAGTTACAGCAGGGCAATTACGCTGTTATGCAGCCACTTTCTACAGCCGCTATGTACGACACAAAGGCAATCTGGCACAGAGGCAAGGGCTATTTCACTGGTATTATTTTTTTTATCATTAGCTCTAAAGAGTCAGATGTGTCCCTCGTACATACTCTAGCATACAGCAATACTTTCCATTACAGCCATGCCATTAACCCATTGTTAGACTGTCTGCCTCTAAAAATTCCTTCCCAAACCAAAAAAGCCCCGAAGTGGACCTGCAGACCAGTTTTCTTATCTGCTGTTTGTGAGACCACCTTGGTTTTTTGACTGACAATTGCAGGAGCCAGCAAAATCCAAGGTTTGCATGAAGAGGTTTGCCATCCTGAGTATTTCATCTGCTTTATCATCAAGGATTATAGGTCAGAAACTGGGTTCCAAATGTGTTACCTACTGCTTGGCATGCATTAGTCATCCTTCCCCTCTTGAAATCACTGTGAAAGGCGCCCGATGAGAGGGCATGAATAGCAAATAGCGTGTGCTGGAAGAGAGCAGGCAGCGAGCATGGGGGGGAGGCTGAAATGTGTTCATCCAAAGTATCAGGCAAACACATTTGTGCACCAAAGAAATCAGGGTGTATTCACAAATCAAACAAAAGGTGGAAATTCAGGATAAATTATTTCCCTTGAGGGCACATGATCAGAGCTGCCCTCGACCTACCTTTTCTTGCCTGCTTGCTGTGCTTGAGGGTTGGGCTGCTGATGGCCAGCAGCTGGCTGTCTATCCCAGAGGGCTGTTCCCTTCTTCCGACAGCCACTGCTTGCCCAGGGGGCATCCACCTCTGTAGAGATGCTCCTGCATGGCCACTCACCTTTCCCCATCTCGGGAAATACATTTGCCCATGCTGATGCTCTCTTCAATGCATACTAGTGCTCTGCTCTTGCAACCGGCATGCCCCACGCTCCCCATCACATAAAAATGTCACCTTGGACCCAGGTTGGGGGTGAAGCATTCTCCAGGACAGAGCAGGAGCTCAGACAGATTTCAGAAGTCAGCAGCCACAGGAGGATGGGCATTACTGCCCATCCCTGGGCTTTGCAGAACCCCTTTCCTGTCTGTACTGATGCGAGAGAGTGAAAATTGCTTTGTTTGAAGCCGAGAGCCCAGCGGAGCTGCTACAAAGCCTCGCTGTACCCAGGGCGCTGCTCTTTGCAAGCGCCCTCCAAGGCCCTGCCGCCTACCTGCCAGTGCCGAACAAAACGCCGAGAGCTCATTATTCGGCTCAGAGCATCAGTAAAGCTTCCCCATGCTCTCACACAGAGGCTGAATCGCAAATGAGAGGAATAAATGAACACAGGCCCCAGTGAGTGCTTTCACATCAGCCGGGAGGGAAGGGAGCGGGGCGAGCGGTGGAAGACCAAGCACTGTCTGCTGCTTCAGCATGAGCACCAACAAGCTGGAAGCCCCCGCAATGGGACGCTGGGGGCAAACCAGCCCATACAAACCAGCTTGGCCCCATGCTGCTGCACATGGGGCTCTGCCAGGTGGGTTCAAAGGGGTGGACAATACCCCTGGGGTGGGCAGAAACAACCTTGTCATCTCCCTGCAGTGGGGAGCGGAAGCCCCTGGGTGCTGCCAGGCCCCTGCCTGCAATGCCATCAGCTGAGCTGCGGTGTGCCAGCAGCAGCTGAGCTGGGAGGTCCTCCGAGCCGCTCAGCACAGCCCCTGTCCTTTTGCACCTGGCCAGCTGTCGTACCATGGCATGAGGCTGCTCCCACCCAAAATGCAACGTTAGCAGCGCTTGAGACCCCTGGATCCCACTGCCAAACATGGGTGCGAGCAGCCGGGCTCAGCTCTGCTGACCTGGCTCACTGGCAGTGGGGCAGCAGCTCCAGCTGGGAAGTGGAGGGTCCAATGGAGAGGCATGGCTGTGTCCATGCATAACCACTGCTGAGCAAGGAAGCGTTAACAAGCACCATGCTGTAGTTTTTCATCAGTTCAGAGATGCTGAGGGCAGAGGGATCACTGTCTTCCTCCCACCTGCCTGCCTGCAGGGCATGGGCCAGGCAGCTTAACCAAAGCACTTTGCATCCAGCCCATGTCTCACGGGTCAGCTAGCACAGGGTTTTTTTCAGATGCAGTACAGTCCTAATTTACAATCCTTACATGTACGGGAACCTGACATTTCTCGAAATGGCTCTTTCCAATAGGTAATTCTGCACTTCATGAAATTTTGTTTGCCCTTCCTAATCTTCATCGCTGGCACACCCTTTTGTGTGCCTCTGCCCTGGCTGCAATCAGAGGACTTCTCTCCACGTCTGATCCCGACAACCTTAACATTTGTCAGGGCTCCCGTACCTGCCTTTATAATCTTGCCTAGGAGTCCTCGAGTGGCCTGTGCATACGGATGAGTCTCCTTTGACTCAGAAGAGAGGGCCACAGCTGTGTTCATTTCCACAGCATAGCACAGCAACCTAAATCAACTCCAAATGAGGACTCATCCTTTCAAGGCATCCTGCAGTCAGATACCCAGCAATGAATCCCAGCCAGCCTGACAAGGCAGCTTTTCAAAACTAGTGTCTGTCGGTCATCTGGATTGCAGGAGGCAAAAGTGCAGGTCACCCTCTGTGAGCACATCGCACTTGAAGTATCTGTCTTCTGTGTGTCCTATGTCCTTAGCAAATTATCATCATTTTCCTCCCACTTTCTTCTCATTTTTTCAACAATTTCTCTCTCCGGGTTTCCTTTCACTCCTTGCTACTGAAAGTGGGGATTCAGAGACCAAGGAGACTCCAGTGAGATGTGTCTCTTCAGGCATCAGAGCAGCAACCACCCCATCACCCCTTGCCCAGCTGCTTGCAGCTGCTCTTCTTGTCTCCTCAAGAGCTGCAGGCATAAGAGCAGAGGTAACTTAGTGGTGCAGGGATGGCATTGGAGCTGCTGGCCATCATGCCTGTGCCCCCAGATGAGACATCCGTGATTGTGCTGGTGCCTCGGCCATCAGGATGTCTTCATCTCCTGCGGCAAAGTGCTGCTGCAGAATAAGCACATGTATAAATAAATCATCAGGGCCCTGATCAGAGGGCTTAATCCCAGAAAAGTTATCAAATATTTATTTTAAAGCAGAGAAATAAATAGATGAAAACACCGATGGAGGACACTCTGCCCTCACGTCAATCCTTTTGCTGGGCACTGCTGAGCGGTTGGGGAAGCACACTCAGCCAATGTGGCCAACAGCACTTGTGGCCCAGCAGGCCACCAGCCAGGAGCCACCAGCCCTCTTCAGAGAGGAGAAATACTCGTCCTGCCTCCCGACAGCCTGACAGAGAGCCTCTGCCCCATGCCCAAATCACTGTGCATCACCACTCCCTCCTGGAGTCCTCCAGGCTTTGCTAGCATTGTGTTGCCCAGGTCTGACAGCCCCATCAACATTAGGATCAGGCTGTTACACATGTGATATTTTAATTGAACTCCACTCATTTAGAACGCGTACTTGCTGAAGAACCCCTTGGCCAGAAGAGTGGGAATACATTGCTCATGGTGGTGGTACCCAGGGATACCCATCCCTTACCCTACCAGGAAAACCCAGCTGTACATCCACCTTGCTGAAGTCACATATTTAACATAGTAAACTGGTGGTTTCTACTTTGTGATTCTTGAGGGTCTGTATGAATTCAGCTGAGGCACCTGCGATGTGATCCGGGCCAGTGTACACAATTCAGTCACACTTCAACGTGTCAGGAAGATAAATCTCAAAGCAGACACAGAATCAAAGCATATCTGCCCAGCTTGTGGAGCTTATGGTTATTCAAGATCAATCAGGGCTATGAAATGCTGTCTCTCCCAAATCAATTAACTCAACTAAAAGGTACCTATTCATTATCTGAGCTCAAGTTTGGCCTCATTGCACCAGCAGAACAAAAACCTGTCTGATAATGATAACTACGAGACAGTGGCTGGGGAAAAGAATTGTCCACCCCACGCGGGGTGTTACAACAGGAGACATCAGCCACGCCATGAGTCCCAGGGCCTGAGTGGTTCTCAATCACAACCTCATGCTTCTGGAGACAATATTTCACACCTAAATATCAGCATCTTTTTCTTTAGTGCCTCCACAAATTGTGTTAAGTGTGGACACACTGTATTTGTTTCATTTTAGGCATAAGGAATTCTGACACAAAATGGAGCAAACAACAGGAACTGGGGAGAAAAACCCCTTTCTGTTTATTATTTGTGTGGGAGTAAAACAGCTAACACCATTCCTACTACCTTTTAAAATTTCCTAAAAATCAAAGATTTTGGGGGAATATTTTAGTTCTGCAAATTTGGTACAGGCTTAATAGTAACAGATTTCCTATGTAACAGATTCACCTGTACCCTTTCTCCAGGCGAAAACCTTTTCCAGATTTTGATGAAATGCCACTTACATCAGCTCTCGTGAGTTTTTGGTGAGGCATTTGCTGCTCTTCCTCAAACCCTACATCCTGATGACAAAGTGAATGCATAAAAATCTCATCTTATTTGTTTTTTAATTTGTAATTACGTTTCTGGCTGTCACAGTTGCAGAAAATTTTTTTAAGTGCAGCCAGGACATCCTGTTAATCTTCTGCAGATACCTTAATTTGAAATCCTCTGTCTCGATTTCTCCTGACAGCAACTCTCCAGGTGACAGTATTGGCTATACAGAGCATTTCATGGGTCAGAGAGGGAAGAACCAGGACTTTTGGTCCCCTATGGGGAGCTTTCCCTGCAGCATGTGATTTTACTGCAGCCTGCAACACCCTTTGAATTCCTCTCCCTCTTCACACCTGTGATGTCCTGTCCTCTTACGCAGACACTGCTGGTCTCCTGCCTTCAGTTAGTCTATCCTGTCTGATCAAACCCCACATGTCTGCATACCCAGCATCTCCAGTAAAAACAAAACCAAACAAACAAAACCAAACCAAAACAAAACAAAATAACACAACCAATCCAGCTTCCTAAATTATTTGCAACCATCCACATCCCAGCCGGCTCCCCCCATACTACAGCCTGCCCAGATGCCTCAGTTGCAAAGGATGTAGGTGAGCTAGGAGATGGCCTCACACTGGTCCAAGGGTGAGCATCAGCATTCATGCAGACAACTGGATAAAATAATATTGCCCTGGATCTACATGCTTTCATGGATGCAGTAGAGCTGTCGACCCTTCACAAGAGGCTCACTGGGGTTACAAACACAGTGCCACGAAGCTACTTAGACCACACTGGGAGTAATGTCCTGATTTGTCAATTTATGCGAAGGCAGATATTTTCGAGTTGGAGAGAGCGCAGTGTAAAGTCATTTAGACAATAAAGGAGTGACAGGATTTCCACAGGAGAAGAGATTAACCAAAGTGGGATTATTTTGTTCTGAGAGAAGATGATTAAGAGGTGGCATGACTGAAGTATTTAAACTGGCTCAGGGTTATTATCAAATTAAGCTGTATTGGAGATTGCTGGGCAGCTGTCACTCAAGGGCAGAGCAGAGGGCTTTGCAGCAGCATCTCTCATAGAAGAGGGCATGGTTTTGGCTGATACAGGATAGTCATGATGGAGAAAGTAGATGTGTGCTGCTCTGTGCCACCAGACAGAGGTTTTGGTGGGCTGGAGAGCTGCCTATCGCTTACAGATAACCTTAACCTTGGCACCATCCTTGTTTGAGCATCAAGATCCAACTTACACATATTTATTATCCTCTGTGCTTTCAGATGGATGGTCTCATCATCCGCAGCAGTGCTGTCCTTTGCTCCAACAAATTACTGTGAACTCATGTACTTCTGTCACCTCTTCTCTCTAGGCTGTCAGGGCTGGGCACTGTCTCCTGGTGCAAGCAAACATTTGCCAAGCGAGGAGATGTACTGAGGTCTTGTACCTTTTCTGTATTCCAGGCACAGCCCTGGTTTGTGCAACACTGCATGGTGTTTCTGCTGGTCTCCAGAGCCGGCTCTGTGTGTATGTCCATCTTGCTTATTCTCTTGTGCCACTTTGGATTCTCTGCCATGCCCACCATGCCAAAACCATGCCAGTCCTTTATAACCTTCAGACCGGACTGAGTGGTTTTCTTGGATTAGCAAGCCCTAATTGCTTTGCAGAGGGTTATCTTAGGGTCTTCCTATCATCTCTGTCTAAAATTTTCGTTCAGATCACAATCAGATTTCAGTCTCTTATTGAAGCTTCAGGACCCATAATTGCAAAATGGGCGCTTCAGACCTTGATGAGCTGCAGATTCCTCTATGGTTTCACCTTGTTTCCTATGCTCCAGTTAAGAAGCTGTCTCTCATATGCATCATTTTCATGTCGAGTGTAGCACTCCTCAGATTTCTTCAATAGGACTTAAAAATTATTCTCCTCTTCCCGAGTTAACTAAAGAGTGTTAAACCATCAAGTAGTTCAAGTACTTCTATTGTCAGTGCAGAGGCTACTTTTTATCTTCATTTGGCCAACTTCTGTTTTTGATCTCCTCCAGCTGTTTATCACATTTCCAGGGAATTTCAGCTCTGACTGCTGAAGGGGGCTTTAGACTGCTCCTTCTTCTCATTCTCCAAGTTACTTTTTACTTCTGGACCCATTTGGGGGTCCATACAGGCAATTTTGATTTTATGCTGGTCTTATTTGCAAAAATAGATCTGCTCCTTCAGGCCAGGTTGCCACCAGACTCACTCTGTACCTCTCTCCTTTCTGCTCCTCCATCCCTGAGAGCAGAAGATGCTGCTGCAGCAGACTGCAAAGAAGCTTTCTCATACCTGGACCATGCTGCATGTCACCAAAGCCACTGTTGGCTGATGATGATGAGGGATGAAGGTGGGGGACACAGAAGATGCAATGCTTTGAGTGCTTCCCTGGAGCAGACCTGTGTCCCTTTTTAGTGAGTAACGTGGATGCAAGCCTGGCCCACAAGCCAGGTATGGCTGAGCATCCCACATGGACTAGACAATTTTTATCTCCTGCTGTAATAGTGTCCAGGGTAAGTCAGAAGAATCTCACCCCAGAGGTGGTTTTGTCTCCCCATTCATTCACAGACTGTTTAGATAACTAGTCTGCAGGTGATAGCCATGTTGCCAGCATCAGCAGCTTCATCCGTGGGCTCAGACTGCAGCAGGTTTGCCCCTTACGCACACACACCGCCCCTGCCTGAGATCACAGGTCCCAAAACAACTTCGGGCTTTGTCTGAGGATGGGAGCAGCCTAAAATAAGCTTTCTTCTTGATTGATAGTAGGGTTTTCTTCATGAGAGCATGAACAAAGGGTATAAACTCAAACAGACTTGCCGCCTTGCACAGGAGCATTCTCCAAGCTGCCTTCTGCCATGTGTGGAGAGATCAGGCCTGGTGCCTGGGAGGATGGGTAAACAGCTCATCAGAGCTCATCAACATCTGCACAGCCTATCTGGGAAACAGAGTGTGAATGCTCAAAAACGCCACTGGAGCACAAAAACCGGTTCTGCCCCGTTGGGCTGGTAACAAAAGCAATTAGCTGGCAGAGGTGGGAACAGGGCCTTTGGGCTCTGCTTATGCAGCTGATTAGGGGATCATCTGTCAGTCTTGGCCTCTCCTCGAAACAATCCCCCAGCCGCGGCTATGAGCCAGAGAAGAGAACAGCTCTGAAAGGCCAAGACTTGGCATCCTTCTGCAAGGCAGGAGAGTTCACACTGGCTCGCTGGCTCCATGTGAGGGACCAGCCAGTGCATTTGCATACTTGGAGCTACCAGGAATGAGCTACCAAGGATAGGGTTTTTTTTGCACTTCTGTCCACAAAATTGTCTTCTATCCTGCCAGGACATTCATTCCAGTTCTTTCCAGTCTCACTTTTATTATTATCCTGTTGGAGCTCTACCTTCCTGGGGACAACAGCTCCAGGACCCCTTCTTACAGAGCAAGGTAGGAAAAGCCATGCCTGGTGCATGCAGTCATTACTGTCTGACAAGCGTACACAACTCTCATCCAGCTTGCTCCTCTGCCCTATGCCCCAGCACAGGCTCCTTCTTGCTTCTTCTCGCCAGGACCCCACCAGAGGGACACCAAATCCCTCAGTGCCTTTAACCTGTCTCTGCCCTTCCCCTGCATCAGGCAGAAGCCACTGTCAGGGCAGCTGCTCCTAATGGATATGCATTGAAGCCGTCCTTATAGAGGCCACTAATAATTCTGCATTAGTGTCCTCCTGTCACTGCCCTGTCTGCTGCTGATGGGCTTGGATGCTGATGCATGCCAGCAAGATGTCTGAGTCACCCAGGTCTGGCTTTAACAAGGATGGGGGGCTGGCAAGGAGAGGAGGCACAAGCTATTGCAGGGAGGACCCACTGCAGGATGTCTGGCACAGAGCTGTGCCGTAGATGCTTTGGGAGTGTGTGTGCATGCAGGTGGAGAGAGGTGTGTGTTGCAGCTGCAGGGCCAGCACACCACGGCTGCTTTGGACTCTGCAGGCAGGAGGGAGAGTGGGCAAAGCCCAGCCATTTTCCAAAGTGTTGGGGGCTGTGCCTGGGTTGATGCACTCAGTGCTGATGCTGTCATCCTTAGGAAATTAAACATCATCACCTTGGAGGTGCGCAGCACTGCTGCCTCCCTGCACTCTGCCCTGTGCATTCAAACCCTGTCCCAATCTGCCACCCAGGGAAAGCACAGCCTGTCCTCTCCTGGTTGAATTCCCAGCACTGCAGCCTAGCAAAACCTTTAGGGAAAAGATCACAACTCAGTTTCTCTGCCCTGCCAGGAGCTCCTATGCGTGTTGTCCCTCTTTATGGCAAATCCCATTCTGGGATCACTCAAAGGTAGAGGGATCTGGATATCCTCTTGCACTGGGATTCTCCATGCATCTTGGGAGTGGTCTTGGCCTCTTTCCATGGTGGATGGGAGAGTTATTTGCCAAGAGGATGCTGACCTGAAGGCTTACCTGCTTACCTGAGTGAGGGTCTTTTACCATCCTCTGCTGGAACTTGGTCTGGATGGCCTCTAATCACCCCAAATCAACCTGTCTTACCACCTCCAGGGTGAAAATGTCTGGAGCTTACTGGCAGTCAAATCCACCAGTCACTCACAGTTGTCACAGGTAAATGGAAAGATACCCTGGCTCTTTCTGAAATCCGAAAGGACATGGACAATGCTGAGGCCCTCTTATGCCATGCCTTTTTTCTGCACAGGGAAGGATTTCTGGGAGCCAGAGCAAATTATTTGCAAAACAAGGAGCCTAGCAGAAAACCCAAACACTAGCAGCACCCAGTGTTCGGGGAGCTGCCTACCTGGGCAGGGCTGAAGACAGCTTCCCAGAGACCTGACAAGTAAAAAGCTTCACTCCTTGGATTGTCAGGCTGGCATTACTTCTTCTAGCATCATCTTGGTGTTTCCTGGGAGCTGGATTAATTTTGAGCTTTATGAGTTTGACAGCCTGTGGTCTCAGGCAAACACAGAGCCTTGTTCTGGAACAGAGGGAAAATCTCAACACCAAGGTCTATCAGCAAGAGGACATCCTCTAGAAACCTCAAAACATCACTGCCTGCTGAGCCTGTGCTGGTACGTCTGGCCATGAGCACATGGCTGGGCTGGTGGGAAGGAAAAGCAGCTGATTTTGTCTGGGATGGAGTTAATTTTCTTCATAGTAGCTACTATGGGGCTATGTTTTGGATTTGTGCTGAAAATAGTGTTGATAATACAGGGATGTTTGGTTCCTGCTGAGCAGGGCTTGCACAGAGCCAAGGCCTTTCCTGCCCCTCACCCCACCCCACCAGCAAGGGGCTGGGGGGGCACAAGGGGTCGGGAGGGGACACGGCCGGGACAGTGACCCCAGCTGACCCCAGGGATGTCCCACACCACATGGCCTCACGCTCAGCACATAGAGCTGGGGGAAGGAGGAGGAAGGGGGGACGTTGGGAGTGATGGCGTTTGTCTTCCCAAGTCACCGTTACGCATGATGGAGCCCTGCTTTCCTGGAGATGGCTGAGCACCCGCCTGCCCATGGGGAGCAGTGAATGAATTCCTTGGTTTGCTTTGCTGGCATGCACAGCTTTTGTTTTACTTATTAAACTGTCTTTATCTCAACCCATGAGTTTTCTCAGTTCTGCCCTTCTGATTCTCTCCCCCATCTCACTGCGGGGGAGTGAGCGAGCGACTGCGTGGTGCTTAGTGGTTAGCTGGGGTTAAACCACGACAGTCTTTATCCAGATAAAATTGGAGACAGGACTAAACCACAGAGAAGAAATTGGGAGAGAGTAAGAAAGAAAGAAACTATGAGATAATCACAGGGATGTTGTGTCCAAGGAAAACCCAAGGAAGAAATGGGGTAAAGAAACTGTTGGAGAGGTCGCTGCACCATGGGTGATCAGGGAAGGCATAATCCATACAGGAAGGACCTCCTTTTTGTCTATGAGATGAGGAGGAGAACAGGTCCAGCCCTGGGGTAACTTCAGAGCATCCTGCTGAGAGGAAGAGGTTCTGGCAGAAACATTGGAACAGCCATCAGTGTACTTGTGCACAGTGGGACCCCGGCTCTTGGGGTTGCTACCAAGCAGCAGGGAGCCCAGGGAGAAGATGAGAATGAGGGCTTATCAGGACCAGGGGAGTCCTGTAGCAAGGGATGGAGGCAAGGACCCCAGGGCCATGGCAGGTGGGGTTGGGGGAGCTGGCAGAGCCCATATGGGGAAGAATGTTGGTGGGGAGGAGCCCAAGGGCGAAGGACCACTGTTCACTCAAATCCTCCTGGAGGGTAGAGGAGGAGGAGGAAGGACTGCCCTTGGAACCACAGACCTTTCTTCTCCCCCTTCCCCCATTTGACATTTAGAGTGTGAATGTCTCTGTGTTTGGTGCTCGCAAAGATCATTTCTCCTGGAAGGAGAAGGAGGTGCCGACAGCAGCAGCCGCAGGGACGCAGCTTTCCTCTAATGAACTAGAAAATAGTTTCCCTTTAATACTGATTATCCTGGAAGCCAGCTGAAGTGAATGTGATTTACATAAAGATGAACCCACTCAGCACAGTCTTCCTCAGTAGTGCTGGGTGGCTCAGCAGCAGCAGCAG
>VZTV01073242.1:3526-25992 GCA_013400875.1 Anhinga rufa | reverse complement strand
CAGCAACTCAATGTCCCTCTTGCTTCAAATCATAACATGAGGCTATGATACAGGCAACCAAATCTGTGACTATAGCTATTACAAGATCAACAGCAGAAACAAAAGCTATTCTTGCCCAGTCCTGCTACAACTTGCTGAGAACTCTTCTAGTCTTCCTCAGAAGGAAGCAGCACTGTGCATCTAGAAATAAACCCACCCATTTCCTCTAGCTGCATTTGGCATTCCTATTTCAAAAGTAAAAATTGACATTGCATTTTGAAATTGTTTGGAATGGCACACATTCAAAATTCACAGCTAAGTCTGTTAAAATTTAGTGGGAAATTAATAAGAAACCTTTTTATCTAGCATTCTCTTTGAATTAAAAATTGTCAGACCTGAACATACAACCATCAAGGATACAAGCTAATGCCTATGGCCCTGTAGAACCAATTCTGACAATTTACACTTACAATGTAATACTTACAGTATATATCTGTAAGCCACATTTGAATTTTCTGTGTGTCAGTGCATCAATAAAACAGTATAAAACTGGAAAGCATCTCCCGGACAAAATTAATATTGGAGTGAAAGCTGAATGAGAACTGTGGGACAAGCAGCTTTTACCTAGTCATTAAATAGCCAGTGTGGCTTTGCTCGTCTGTAACCATTTCGGTTATAGGACAGATATTGCTGTCCCTTACATGATAACTTTGCCTACTTTAGAGAAGCGTTCCTATCCAGGGAAATCCTTAAGCACATACTGTCACACCAAAGTCAGCGACACCGGCATATATTAATTTCAAATACTTCAGTGGGGTTTTTGCGTATCTGAGCCGCAGGAGCTGGTCCAACTGCTCAAGTCAATGCACATTGCACTGATTTAACGAAGGTTCATGTGGCATCTGAAGTATCTGGGTACTTCCTGGGTACTTCAGTGATGTGAAATGCAGAAAGGCGGCCATCTCATAACATGGGAAATGGAAAGCTGGATACTTGACGGTTAAATAAAGAGAATCCACATTTGGACAGTGCATGCGGTAGGTAAGGGGCATAGGCTGCTTCCATTTCTCCTTTAAAGCAAGAAGGAAATACTGGAATATAATCTAGACTAAATTATTTACATCACAATTATAAATATTACAGAAAGAGCATTCTGTTGCACTGCCTTCGCCTTCCTTTCATCCCTATAAGCAACTGTACAACAAATAGTTTTAGAATAGATTTTTTTGATCACATGTCCGTAAGCACAAATGACAAAGATGTTTGCAATTTTCATTTGCAGTCATTTGAAACAGTAAAACTTATTTTGGGAAACACTGTGTCTCCACTGCTACACAGAGACCATGCAAAAGTTTATACGTTAGATTAATATTGTCTTTAGGAATTTATTATTAGCAGCAGTATTTTTAACAGCTACTACACACACTATCACCATTTCAAAGTGATTTCCCTGTATTTTTTGTAACATGTAGCAAAACCTGTGGATTTTAATTACAATTTCTAAGGGATAGATTGGTCCGTTCAGAACACGTAGGTAATTCATCTCCCTCCCATTTCAAAAAAACAAGCTCTGAGGCATTCAAATGTGGGAGCTAAACATCCTACTGGGGGTAGGTAGCTAGGCGATACAATCTCCCCTTAAAAGGCAGGAAATGAAAGAACATTTCACATGTGGTTCAATATCTATAAATATATATTTTTAATATGTATATACATACACACACACACACACTGCTTACCACCATTAAAACACTTCATCCATTGTCTGGCATGATGCATTGTATGGAGAGACTGTCCAGATGAAAAAGAGTTGCTTTATGAAGCAGAAGTTTATATTGTATAAACATTTCCATATAAAGCACGTACATGGAATTTTCAATGTCTTATTCTAAATGAACACTGCCCTTAGCCATTGGCTTAACGATGCCCCTCGTAATTCACTTGGGGTCAGCTAAAAACAAAGTCTATGCTCTGACTATACATCAGGTGTATCGAGAAACCCAATTCCAACATTAAGAGGAAGAAAAGTCAAGACTATGTACTATTAAGTACCGAGTTATCTGTGAGCTGTTACTCACAGCTCTGATGGGACCCGCAAATATTTTCCATAGGTGATAGTTCCTACACATATTAATATGAAACTCGGGTCAGTAGCAATGAGTCCACAGTAAACAACTAATAATTTTAGAAAAAGCCTTAAAATATGAAGTTAGGATTGCAGTCTGTTCCTGAAGCAAGGTGTTACCTTGTCAGATAACTATAACCATTTGAAAAACATTGCAACTATATCCTCAAAGCTAAGCTTTACTACTTTAAATAAAAGAAAGCAGTAGTTACAAAGAGCATTTAGGATGCTTTTGTGCCTTTCTTTATATGCAATAGAAATCAGGTTGCCACTTCTTCAGCATCAAAGTCCAAATTAGATCAAGGCGTGCGGAGGTAATAACGGCAGCAACAGATTCCCTTCCTACTCCTTTCATGGTTAAGTGAAGTTTGTTCCTTTTTTATTTTCTAAGTATGGTTAGGCGCCTCAAGCATGCTTGTTAGGATGGAAAAAGCGTGCAAATCCCAGACCTAAGACCCTGCCAAAAGTCTCTTTAGACAGTCAAGGCAGCCAGAAGTATGCTGAGAGCTTGCCAGAGCCATATTGGGTGGCTAAAATTAAATAAACAGTTAATAAAAAAGATTTTGAATCAACCTAAATAAATACAAACTTATAGATTAACTGCCTTATCTGCTTTATAAAAGAGGATCTAAGATAGCAACCGAACCCTTGAAATGCTTAGGCATCCACAAGTTCTGCACAGCAGATTTAAACAAAGTACTTGCTATTATCTCTTTCAATAAGATGACGCTTACATTTGAGGGGGAAAAAAAAATCATTGACTCCTCTGACAGTGATTTCTCTTCCTTTAAAACATAAACTCACTCTGCCCCCTGTTGTCAGCAAATTACAAATCGTACCCTGCAGCAACAGGCAAACAGCAGGATCCGAAGGACTGAAATATCAAGAATTATTTAAAACAAAAGGCAGCACGCCGCAAAGGTATTTTAGGAATATGTTGCCACATAGTGAAAAACGTTCCTGAATTATTATCTTCATGCTTGAGGCAGTTTATTTTCTCTGCTCGGTATATTATTATTTTTGGAAAATATTACCATGAATATAAACCCAAATGTATACAAATGGACAGTGTTTTGGATATTAAAAAAGACTAGCTGCTCTAGGAAGGAAAAAAAATGTTTGAAGGAATTAAAGAGAAGTTTTATCAAGGTTCAGAAGCCTTTTCTTCTCCTTTACCTCTGAATGCTTATGCCAAATAAGGCAAAGACCGATGCTACGAGTTCAGCCATTTAGCTTCTTAGCTATAACATGAGTTTACATCCCAGTTTTGGTAAGTGAAATGAATGCAACAATCTGTCACTGACATTTTTCCATATCACAAAATCATGCAAATTTGCTGTAGCCAACTTGTGGTGGTGAGATTAAAGAGAGATCCGCACCCATCAGCACAACTCGGGAACCTTCCCAGGCTTCTCTTGCCTGTGGAGCTTCTGAGCTACTTAGACCTTCCCCAGACCAGGGGGAGAAGAAGATAACCAAGGGGGAAAGAAAACTTTTTGGTGATAAAAATGATCCAACAGAAAAGGAATAACCAGAATCTTAGTTCACAGCAACCGTACGGCATTCCTAAGCAACACGTTGCTCTCCCTTCAAAACCAAAGTGGCTGACAAAACAAACTCGCCAGCAACAGAAATACACAGTTTCTACCTCCAACTACAGTTAACAATAATATTTGCACTCCCATGTCCTTCTTAGAATAAAATTGTTTAAATAGCCAGAAAGAATGGCTTAGTGGTCTCATCTTGGGTAAAATATTCCTTAAATCCACAGGTTTAAATGCCAGTGGGGTCAATTTGCACTTCTCCTTTCCAGGACAGAGCAGATGAATTGCACGCAGCTTACACTATGCTGTTCAGGGATAGCTGTGGCTTTCAGATGGTGCAACCAGAAAGAGAGACTTTATAGCCCGCTTGAGCAATCAGAAATCGGTTATATCTATCTTAAAAATCAAGATTTGTCTTTTGCCCCAGAACCTATATTCCAGGTGGCTTTTTTTCCCCTCAGCTACCGTGCCTCCACCTTGAAAGCGGCTGCAAGTTATTTTACTTTCAGTATTCAGCCTCCATTCTCTGCAAACACTTCTAAATTTTACCAGTATATTATTTTAAAGCCTCTGGAATTGCTTGCTGTGAAATCCTGCGTGTGCTCCAAGCAGGACTAATATCTCCATTTAGTTATTTATTTACAAGCATCCCCACTAGTTGCCCTTTTACCAGTGACTTTTGATCAGTTGTATGTCGTTTGTGAAACTGTACCTAGCAAAAAAAGAAACACCACAATCCTAGAAAATAAAACAAAACGAAATCACGTTGGAGAAGTTACCAATACCTACTTTCTATTAATCTATTAATATCTGCTTTTTACCTACTTTCCATTAATCTATGAATATCTGCTTTTAAGCAACTTATTCTGAGTTTTAATGTTTTCTCACGTGAGCACAGGAGGAATCTGAAGTATCGTCAAGAAGCATATTTTGGCTTTGCCTGTTCTATTAAAGGGTTCATAAATATGAAAACTATTGCTCTAAGCCCTGCATATGATTTTCCCCTTCTGATTGTCTGGAATTCAGTAGCAGTCGTGGTGTTTATTTCCCCATCTCGAATAAACCCTGGCAGGAGACAGAGGCCAAGCACCTTCCAGTTCACTGACCAGAAAACAGAGTAGATATGGGATACGTATATTTATGTTCGAGTCCACTGTTTGAATAAGGACTAAGGATTTTTCTCCTCTATATGTTTTGTAGCTAATAAACTCTTTTCAAGTGCCTGTTTAAAAATATGCATATAGGAAATTGTGCCTGATATCCGTAATAAACATTAACTTTTCCATGTAAGCTGAACTTTGGGAAGCTGCTGCAGAGGAAGAGGAGGGTTTATGAAGGAGGACAATTTAGCAGATATCCCTAATTACGTGCAATCCTTACCTTTAATTGCAAAATATCTGAATTGCCATAAAATCTGTATTGCCCTAAAATCTGTATTATGGATCTGGCAAGAAAGCATTCACACAGGTCCCCGGCTGCGTTTTCTTTCTTCAGACACTTGGACTGAAAATGTGAACGACAACACCGTTAAGTAGGGAATGAGAAAGACACCTCTTACTTTGTTGCTGTAAACCAACCAGTTGGCCACATCCATTTGCACATTTTTAGAGGAAAAATTAAGTTTTAAAATTGTGTGGCTGGTTCCTATAAGGCTTCTCATGCATCGTCTTATATATCACATACACTGACATTAAGACCACCACTACCACTCCTTTAACTTAGTTTAACACATCACTGCAAAATCAGGACTTGAAGAAATCTCTTATGTTTCCACATCAGCTAAAGCCAAAAAAGTGACATTTTAACACTTTGGCAGCAGTTTTACAGCCCAACCGAGCCGAGTTAACCGTTTCCAGAGGCGGGACTGGCCCAGCGGCTGCCTCTGGCCCAGCCTCGTGCTCCTGCTCCCGCTCTCGCAGCTGCATTTTGCAGTTCATTTTCTGCTCTTTTAACTTCCTATCCTGGGTTGGACAAGCAAAAGTGCCTCTGCAAGGAGTGTGTGGATGGAAAAGGAGTCACCATTTCCTTCGAGGCTACCGAGGAGCGTGGCTCAGTCATGAAGGACCTGCATTCCCTCCCGCCTCCCTCCCAAAGGGAAGGCCCCAGAGCTATAAGGGACTCTTACGCCTGGTTTCATTAGCAGTTACATTGGTTTCACCTATGGCTCACCATAGCTATCACTCAGATTCACTGTAGGGAAAGCAAAGCACACATTACAGCTTCCAGGATAAGGAACATACAGGAACCATAATGTAGAATCAAAATAAATGTTAATGCTGGTTCCAAACCTCCTGTTATTACACTTTGTGACCTGCACCTACCACTCCAGTAATCCTGTGAGTCCAGGACAAAATACAACCATTTCGGAAATCTAACCTTCAGGAATTTCCAGGTGATAGGGTTGTTCTTATTAGAAGCATATTAACCCAATATATATATTATTTCCAACACCAGCTTGGCCTGCAGGCCCTTCAGTCTCATTTCTGAGCCACTTCAGTAAAGGGAAAAGAAAACCAGACGGAGGGCACATTTTTGTTCCTGTAGCCGCCAAAGGCAGACAAAGAGTCAAACCCAGCTCGTTGTGTGTTACACAGAGGCATTAAGCCTCCTGTAATTTCCCAATTGTAGTTTCCTAAAGTATTTATCAAATTAACTCAACAGAATAGCTTTACATGGGATTCCCAACAGATACACATAGGCATGACTTCTACATTCCCTTTCCCCTGCGATGCTGTTCACTAGTCATTAACTTCCGTCCTGGGAATAACACAGAAGCAAGCAGAGGAAATGACTGCCTCGTTATTATCCCTCCCCACAGCCAGATACAAGAAACATTTGTACTGCTATTAGCAAATGCTGTCTCAGTCCTGCAGAGACAAGCATTCATCCTAAAGAGGTATTGCCAGTCAAACATCTGCGTGGAGCACTGCAAAGACTGAGGCATCTAACCCTGAAGATGCAGGGTCAGAAGTGCATAAACAGTGCACATACATTTAAAGTAATTATAATGGTGTTCTAAAGAGACACTGATTTAATGAATCAGTTAAAAGATCTCTTTCGAGATCAACTGAACTAAAACTAAAAACAAACAGTGCTGTTCGGGGAGCAGAAAAAAGTACCATGCATTCAGGAAAGCCTCTAATTCTTCCCATCTTCTATGTAAACCAAGTCTTATTATGTAATACCATAAATCACATGGCTAGTCACAGGCATCAGCCGGTTGTGTTGCACCATTTGCTTGGTTGTTTTTCCTCTAGTAATACATGAGGGGTAAAAAACAAAACAAAACAAAAAAAAACCAGAAAATTTTTAGCATCCAGCACCACTGGGATTTCAAGTCATTGTAAAGATCTATGGTTGAGTTTGAGCAATTGCAATTCACCTCAGGTGTGATGTGACTGGTGACATGCAATTAAATCATCGAGGAAAAAGCTCTACATTCCAGCATCCCTGACCAGTCAGTCACCTGCCTTCCACCACGATCCTTCAGCCACTCAGCCTTCTGTAACTCTCCAGAAGCTTAAATTTACCGCATTTCACAATTGAAGCTTTCTTCTCTAAGGTGCCACATCCTCCAAACCCTGTCAAGAAGATCACACAAGGACACTCTTAACCTTCACCATACAGAGGTCCTCAGGTTTGGCAAGACCACAGCCAGAGCACTTGTCTTTAGGATAGAGCACTGGGTTGCTTCCTGGGATTTCTGTTGAGCAAGCACTCTCGAGCTCATTTGTGAAAGGCCAAGGAGGGCAATATTGTGTATGAGGTTATAGAAGCCATTTAAAAATTATTTTATTGGCTTTAATAAATGAGGAACTAAAATAGCTATTTAACTTCAGTTGCTGCCACAGCTGTCTCCTCAAACCTGCTTGACAGGGGCTTCTCTCTGCTATACAACTATTGAAGCAGCCCAAAAACCGAAGAGCTAGGCTACCTTGTACAGGTCTAGGTTTTATTAAATTCAACTTCTTTTGTTATTAAGATGTATCTAACAAGCCTAGTATAAAACTAATAATATCCTCACTGCAAATTTATCTTGGCAGCTGGCATTTGAGTTAAAATTTTCATATATGATGTAGCAGAGGAGAAACATTCAAGCACTGTGTCACTCTGCCAAGTGCCATGCCTCGAGAGCCATCCTATACTGATGATACTATATCAGACCAGGCTGGATTTAGCTGCCAAGACCTGTGTCTTCGGTTTGACTTTAAAAGGTCAAAGATTTCTGGTTAGCAGTCAAGTTAGCCATGTGATTAAGCCACCTCTGGAAAAGGAGCACCTCAAGGAGACAGGGGAGCCACCTACCATGGGTTCATTCCTGAAGAGAAAACCTCCTTCCCATAGAGAATACTTGTTATTCAAGCTTTGGGCCAGTCTTCCCCTTTTAGCCCCTTTTCAGTTTTCAACAGCCTCTACCATTCTCAGGAATGAGCCTAACCCAATTTTTCATGTAATAAATACAAGCCTGCTCACACAAACGACTTACTGGTCAGGTAACGTCGCAGGACAGGACAGTGACCAGATCTATTTCCACCTGGCTATTTCCTCCTAACGCTTCACTTGTATGTCAGGCTCTGCATATCCACTCCTTTGAGTTGGTTTCAGTTTGTATAAATTTTTAAGAGGCTCTTAACTCCAGCTTTATACAACACCTTTCAATCCAAAACCACGTTAAAAGCTCACCGACTGCTCTCTCAAGTTGCCACCAACACGTTCTAGTTCAAACTCAAATATCCAGATTTAATCTCCAATTTATAACTGTTTGAAGCCACCTTTGAGGCACATGGTCCCTTTTCTTCCCTGCTTACATTCAGTGAGTTAGTTTAATGCGTTTTTAAAGAGTCAGCATGCTGAAACACAGAAGAAAAACTTGGTACCTTTGGGACAGACCAGCAAAAGCGGATTGACTGGCCTTATGTGAGGCTCTGTAAATTATCAGTTTCTTAATACTTGCACAACCCAGCAGAGGGCAGGTTCTGCCCTTCCAAACAGCGACGAAACCCTATTGAGCACAGTCTCCAGTGATTCGGATAGAAAATGTCCTCATCAAACAGATCAGCAAACACACACCTCAACAGGGACTGGAAAAAAAGCTAGCAATTTAGAATTTCCTTTTATAGCTCAATTTCCACCTGGAGCTACGTTCTAACCAATTTACAAGACACACTGCTTATCTTCAACCCACTTCAATGGGCTTGTGAGTCAAACCAAGCAAGAGCTACAAATGCAGTTAACCATACGATTTAGCTCTGATATGCAGACAATTATACATCCAAATACTCACTGTAAATACATTCACCAATTACCCTTTTCAACAAGAATGCTGGAGGGGGAGAGGATGGATGATATGCACACTTCCCTGCCCCGTCACCTTTAGCAAGAAGGGATCATCTTTGACATATACACAGTTAAAGCATTTTTAGCATTTATTAGGCAACTAACATATTTTATAGGAAAGACAACCTCCAGGTAGATACGCAGAGTGTGAGTATGTGGTGACTGCAAAGAGAATCAGTGCTTTAAAGGGCTCTGCTCGTCTCTTCACCGCCACCTTTGGGGAGTCCATCCACCTAAGGAGGCATTTACCTATCTGAGCAATGCCTCGTATACTACAGTCTGTATGCTACAACACAAGGAAAGCAAATACATCAAGAGGGGCAACTTCATCCAGCTTGTTAAGTCACCTGTCCTATACCTGCCCTCTGACATGTACTGCTTACTAGACTTTTTGCCTTTATTAACCCCTTTGTGCATGTATATAGCATTGAACATCCTAAGAACAGTGTTATTGAGAAAAAGCATCGTACAGAAAATACAAAGATGTTTTTACAAATCCACTGAATCAAAATTGCCACTCTAAATCTTTCTATTTTGGGTTCCTGGGTCATTCTCCCAGTGTCAGTACCATGCAGCGAGTACTCTCTTCCCGAGTTAATATTTCTTCTGTGATTTCAAATGCAATCATCTAAACAAAAAAGGTTTAATTAAAATGCTCAAGTCTTTGCATACAAATTCCAAAAAGAAACAACTTCCTTTAAAAAAAAAAAAAAAGGTGCCAAAGTATCTACAAATACCTGCAGCGCTACTGAAATGCTGCCACTACCAGGGCTGGGGGAGAAAAGCGATAGCACATGCTTCAGCAGACAAGTCAGAACATTTTGACTCCAGCTTCGAGAAGCCTTGGGAAGCATGCCAAGACAGTCGCAATAATTATGTCGAGCAAACAAAAATCTTGGTTTCAATACTGAGAATAAAATCCTATTGCGGTGGCATACCCTCTGGGGTATCTTGCCTTGGAAGAAAGAAGAGCTGAGTCAACCTTCCTGGGCACATTTCCTCCTGAATCAGCATATTTCAGAAGAAGAAACAGCTCCAACCTGAGATTATGCCTTTTAGCTATGACTTACTGCTGACTCTTTTACTCCCCTCCCCACGTAATAGCCAAAATGACCAGGGATTAAGCGCTAACATCTACGAGGGATGAGGGGGAAAAAAAGCCTTCCCACCCCTTTCCATGGTTCATGCACAATGAACCATGATACTTTTAGACTAAAACTACCCTTCAAACACATTATCAAATCTTATCAGCTTACCAGAAAGGTCTATAAATTTATAAGATCCCTATAGCATTAAATAATTCAGTAACCACTGTCACCCTTTCTCTAAAAAATAAATAAATAAATAAATAAATATGCAGTGAATATTGCTGTTTGCTGCAGCTGCGTCTCTCATACACGAGAGATTTCTCGAGGGTTTTATGGCAAATGAGCAAGCTGAGGATTCTGCCAAAGGTTGTATTTATCACTTTTGGGTGGGTGGAAAGAGACCTGTCTCTAGATTACCTCATCATTACTCATGAATCACAGAGAACGTTGCACGTCAATAAAAGACATTAGCACTACGCAGTATCTAAACCAGCATGCAAGTATTAAACGTTAGCTGTGTTTCCCCACTGCTTTTCTATTAATTTTCTAAGGGGAGCCTCCAAATAACATTTTAAACAATTTTCTGGGGCTTAGGTAAGAATAAAAAGATTAAGAATGCTAAGCACTAAAGTGCGAATTCTCACTGCCACAAGCTCTTCTCACGTATTCCATCCATCTGTTTTCTTTCCGTCACTGCTGTTGGAAAGTACCCTTTTGTCCTGCCCTCAGGCAGAAAAAAATAAAAAAAATCAACGTGGGGAAACCTGGCGGTCACCGAACTGTGCATTCCTACCATCTGCACCCCCCGACAGCTGCCTGGGGCTCCCCCAACTTCCCCCTGCCCATCTTCTCCTACCAGCAACCCCATTCGCTCCGCCTGACCACCCTGCTCCCCTTTAGTGCCTTCATTAATAATTTACCAGCTGCAAGAGACAAAGAAAACAGTCTAGTAACACTACATTGGGGCTGATAAGATTTTTGCCAGGATTGCAAAGCCGAGGAGGGAAAAAAAAAGAAAAAAAAAACAAACACAAACAAACAAAAGAACATAGAGCTTATGAATTTGGTACATAGGAAATAGTAGAAGTACAAAATTAGGAGCACACGCAATCATTTAATTGGCACTAGAGATCAGGAGAACAGAGATGAGCAACTGGACCTGAAACAGATACGTACTTAGGAGTGCAGCTTGCCACAGCTGTCAGGATCAAATAAATTTACAGGGTATATATATTTTTAAGCAAATTACTGCAATATAAGTTACTACTTTGAATGCCTTAGTGCTGGGAATTTGAAAGATTTGCAAAGAGCAGATTGCTTTGTGGTTGTTATTTTGACAGTAAGTCTGTTATATTATTATTTATAACCAATTAGAGCCCTAATTACTGTTTTTACTGCTTTGTTAAGTTCTGGAAAATACCAGATAAAGAAATGAGAACAAGCTATGGAGAGGGAAGCAGCAGTTTTGATTATTTAATTTGGCTGGCTAGGAAGTTCTTCCAAACTGCCAGAGATGACAGACCAGGGAAAAGGAAAATGTGACACCTCAGTTGCGACTAGAAACTACAGACACACACAAATGTTTAGTTTTTAATTACATGGGTTTGGAAGATTGCTACAGGCTATGACCTACAGACCCCATTAGATCTGCTTTACTAAGTAGAGTTGGACTCAACTATTACGTGCATGAGAGACCATCAAGAAAACCTGGAGGAATTCTTTTTGCTTAAGCAGATGGCATGCTTCCCTCCAAGCAGTGACCAAATGTCCACGCATGATGTTAGTATGTGTTGCATCCTTGAGTCAAACATCTTTAAGACACAAATTACGAAGAGCTATAAGGAAGTTTTTTCAGCAGTATATTCACGTAGACATCCCAGCAAATCCTTCAAGATTAAATTATCCTCTAACCTCTACAGCAGTCAGATCTTTCAGCTCTTGCAGATAAAACTAATTCAGTCAAGAAGCAGTTTTCCATAGGAAATGGCTTGCTGCAAAAGAGCAATGTTGCGTAAAACCGACAGGCGACCAAATCATATACTCAGTCTGATTTTATTTGATAAAGCCAAAATCTGTCCCCATCATGTAGTAATATAATATCCTCTAAAATGCCTCTGTACTGATGGCATGGATGGAAACAGATATTCTTTCAGATTCCTTACTACCTAGGACTTTCAAGAGGTTAGACAGCTTTCTGAAATAGCCCACGTTGGAAGACAGACAACAGACACAGTCAGCATGGTACTGCAACGAGATGTTCCTCACAACACCCTCAAATTAGTCAAGTAGTCAATACCTGCCCGTTAGGATTTTAACAGATTTAGGATTTAAAAATTGTACTGCAATGAAACATCCACAGTGCATCATTCTAAACTACCTTTGGTAGCAGTACCCGATTTCATGCATTACTTTCTCCAGCCAGGGATCCGTGCCAGACACATCCATGGTCTGCCTTTGGTCACACAGCTTTTAATAGAATCATAGAGTTGTTTGGGTTGGAAGGGACCTTCAGAGGCCATCCAGTCCAACCCCCGCAGTGAGCAGGGACGTCCCCAACCAGAGCAGGTTGCTCAGAGCCCCGTCCAACCTGACCTGGAATGTTTCCAGGGATGGGGCATCGACCACCTCTCTGGGAAACCTGCTCCAGAGTTTCACCACCCTCATCGTAAAACATTTCTTCCTTATGTCTAGTCTGAATCTATCCTCTTTTAGTATAAAACCATTATCCCTTGTCCTATCCCAGCAGGCCCTGCTAAAAGCCTGTCCCCATCTTTCCTATGGTCCCCCTTTAAGTACTGGAAGGCCACAATAAGGTCTCCCCGGAGCCTTCTTGTCTTCAAACTGAACAACCCCAACTCTCTCAGCCTGTCGTCACAGGAGAGGCGTTCCAGCCCTGTGATCTTTTTTTGTTCCTTTTATAAGGAACCCAGTCCAACTTGACCCTTCAGCATTGGTAATTAATTCACTCTGCTGTGGAGAGAAAACAGACAGCCTGAGGCTGAGGGTGGAGATCTCTGTGAAGGTAATCTGCGCAAGGACCTAGAGTGGTAAACAGATCTCTAGTCCCGTGACTCACTCTGGTCAGCACCCCAGTCAAGGACACCAGCATTTGCCCCAGGCACAGGAGGCAGGGGTGGGCAGAGATAAGCACCCACTGCTAGTGTCACCTCATCCTTCCCTTTGAAATGAGCCACAGTTAGGAACTGCTGTCCACATACAAAACCCAAAAACCCCAGGGTGGGAACTAGATCTTACCAACCACACCAGGATATACCTACCTGGAAAGCCTTACTCTGAGTTGGCCAGCGTCTAAGGCATTTTACTAGCCAGACTCTGGATCTTCAGTCTCCCTGCAAAATATTTCATGCCTGACTTGTCCTGAAGAACCTTGCTCTCTAAGGAACCAGCTAAAACACTCCCTGGGAGGTTTTAAATAGGTTAGTCCTCTCCTGTTGGCAGAGCATCAGGTCAGGAGAATGATATTGGCATTGAGTATTTCAAGTCATTAAACATGTATTTTTAAAAAGATGCATGGCACTTTTAATTAAGTCTGTCTTCACCAATTTCCAGGTAACTTGAAAAATTGACATTACCAATATAAATTAGTCTGGCAGCATCAACTGCTTGGTTTTGTTCTTTGTATACAGTGGTGCTGTGTATATTGTTAAACAGCTGATTACTATCAGAATGGCAAACAATACACAGATAACTACAAAATTAGTCAGTGATTGTTTCTTTACGCATCCGTTTTTCCACAAGATGTATTGGTTTTGCATTCAACTAGCTCAAGAAAAGTAAAATGGAATGGAAATTGCATAGAGTACTCCTTGGCAGGAGATAAGCATGTGAACTAATATTGATTGCATCGGTTTCCAAAGCCCATTAACATCAAATGAATGCAGCTGACCTTGAGAGCCTGCAGGAGCCACAGGAAGGAGTCGCTTTAAGTGTAAGATTGGGTAAGTGCCATGTTTCAGCTTAGCAAAATGCCTAGACAATTTTATAATTATATTTCTTTTACTTTGTAGCGTGCCAGAAGTGACAAAGCTTTTGGTTTGTGCTACACAAGACAAAACCAGTAATTCCTTCTAGTTCTGCTCACAGGGGTTTCTATTTCAGTGACTGAACGCTGCTTCATGCCATACACATGTTAAAAGAGAATACCTGTAAAAGGAATATATTTCTGTTTCTTGCTTTTTAAAGATTATTTCTTTGTATTTCCTGAAATTATTGCAAGAGGGGAAATAAAAAAAAAAAAGAAAAGAGAAAATCCTCTAATCTGTGGGCACGTTTGGGTTATCAACTCTTGCCTCTATCTTTGAAATCCATAAATAAGGATTTATAACACAAAGAGAAAGCAGTGGCTGCTACAGCATGGACTGAAGGCAGGGAAACTGTAGCTTAGCTCATTTCTGGAAGTTCATTTCACAGCTGAATTCCTTTTTATTATTAAGTTTTCATTTGTCCATATCTGTAATTGTTTAGATCCACATAAATCTGGGGATTTGACTGCCACAACAGCTATCTAACTAGTCAGCTCTGAGAGATCTGTGACCGTCCACTGCTTCAGCCTACATACATTAATCCTACTCTTCATCAATTAAAAAAATGTTTTAAAAATGTATCATGCTGTTTTTCATAAGCAGCATGAAGCCAACCTTTTGGTGACTTACTAAGTCTTTCTGTGATTAATAAGTATGACGGCTTGTTAATTAGCTGGCTAATCACTTTCCACATCTATCATCATAGTTTCAAAGAGCAAGTCATTTATTGGTCTACAGACCAAATCAAGTCAGGCCACATGCATTTCATTCCACGACAAAGCCCACTGATTTCAGTATTTCTTTAAATTCTTCATTTCTAATTCTTTTTCAGTTCAGAAAAAGGATACTGTGCAAGGACAAACTAAACAGGCCTGATGTCAGCGGAGAAACTGTTCAACCAAGGTAAACCATATAATTTCTCATGGACCTTTAAGATGAGAACACTTTTTTTTTTTTCTTTTAATATTCTATTACAGAAGAGCAGTATTTCTGTGTAGAGAGAAAACATTCCAAGAATGACTAAAGCCATACAATTTATATTTTTTGTATAAAGACAATTTTGTCAGGAGAACACTAAGCTGCAAAGGCATTTTATATAAGCAGTGCTTTCTCATATAAGCTAACCAGCTGACTTTCAGGAGTCAGCCTAAATGGGAACGATTGTGTCATCTAAGACAGTAAACATGGTCCTTAAGTAAGATACCAGGTGGCTTGCAGCTCAAATCAATGATAGCATCCAATTATTACAAAATAAAATGACCTACTGAAGAAAATGGCTCCCATGGGCACCACAAATCAGAGGGACATGTTTTCTTCCGGCATGTTCTGCATTTTAAGTCCCTACAAACGTTACTATGAACCTGCCATCCTGTTCCTGCACGAGAACAGATGATACTCATCTGCAGAAAGCACCTACATATTCGTAAGCGTATTATGCATATTTGTTATTTCTTTTCGCCATCTCCAAACAAATGACCAAATTGGAGGTTTAATGAATTACTTTCATTATTACAGCATGTCTGCTTTTTAATTTCATTTACAAATATGAAAGAAGCTGACAACTCCCCTGCCTTTCTCTGTACCAGCTGAAATTCTCAGAGATACAATACATACATCAGGTGCTTAAATTCCCAGGATACTTAAATGTACAGGCACATTTCATAGTCTGCCCCTCTACTTTCCAGAAAGTAGATGATCCTTCAATAATGTGGTTCTCTCTTGCTTCCGTGGCTATGACATCCCTCTTTGCTGCAAGCACATAATATGAAATGCTTCAAAGTTTTATGTGTCTCTCCTATAAAGGGATGGGGAGTTGCTCAAATAGCCTGAAAAATTTCATGCTTATTTACAAATTGAGAAACTCATGCCAAGGTACAACACAAATAAATTAAACAGAAAGGGTCTTAAAGCCCTTTTCAGAAATTGTAAGGTTTGGTAGAAGTTGACTGAGAATCAGGTGAGGTATAAAAAAAAATATCCTAGGGCACAGTTTCCCTTTGCTCCGGTATTCAGCGCTAAGGATCAGGGTATTACATCCCTAGCTTTGCGGGGCTCAACTTGGCTCATAATGGTACAGATAACGGCCGCTGGCACTAGTAAGATTTTCCTGGTACAGTCTGGAAAAAACAGATATAGAATTCGATATGAAGAGGAATAAAAAAGCAGACCTTCTCCGTAAGTTAAAACAATTATTAAATTGGTACAGAAAGAGGGTTCTCTTGCTACGTGGCAGGGCAGCGAGGCCTGGTTTGGAGCAAATTTCAGTATCTTAGTTCTACCAGGGACTCACGCTCACACTGCCTCTGAAGGGGAAATTTCTATCACCAGATAATTTGATTCTTAAGTAGTCTCAGTGAAATCAGACTGGAAAAAAAAAAAAGCCCTCAATCGATTGCTATTAAAAAAAAAAGTCATTATTTGGAGATTATACATGCTTGTCAGTACTTTAATTTTTTATTCCCTGGCAATAAATAAATCCATTAAATAGCTAACAGAAGTTCTGTGAGCTAGTTCCTGTTTAGAAAATAATATTGCGATTATACTGAACTTTCTCAGTACATGGAGTCAAGCTAATCTTTTCCTACTCAGGAACACATCAGCTCTTACTGCATTTTATGGCAACGAACACCAACAGTTCAATGATACAAACAAGTCTTATCTCAGAACCATTGCCACTGCCACTGGGAATGAGTTAATTGCAAGAACAAATTAAACATTAATCATTTAAGTGATTTAAATTTAAGTTGTTCATACTGCTCCATTGCTCATTTTAGCATTAACAAATGAAGCTGCTCTAAGTCATTAAAATACACGCAGCAATGAGGGAAGGAGATTAAAACAAGGCTGCGCTATTTCTTTTCTTCCTGCTCAGCTACAGATATTGCAAAACCTTCTTGCACAGATTGTGCTATTCCGTGAGTTGAAACGTGAAGTTGATGAACCGTACAAATAGCATTACCTGCTTGGATTTGTGCTATACGTGCCCTTCCCTTTTCACCTTGTCTTCCTTGCATCCCGTAACAGGCACCATCATCTGCAGCCGCAGACACACGTGTCATTACAGGTGAGCCCAAACCCTTGATTTCTGCTCCGTCAGTACAGCCAAATGAACAGCAGCTGCACTCTCCCCGCCTTTCTTCAACAGAGGGGCTGATTTGGGTCTGGTTCTTCTACCAAGCCACTAATGCACAGACTTGCGTAAACTTAATTGAAATTTGACGTTTTTCCTACCCTTCCAGTCGTGGCTATGATGGGCTAACGGGGATGCAGAAGTTAAGATGGATGGTAAGCACAACCGCCTACATTTACTGCCGAAGTCAGATGACAGTGCTTTGCAGCAACTGTATGGGAGGCATTACTTTACAGATATTCTCTTGGCTTTCAGGTTACCCAATTTGCACAAAAATCAGACAGCACAGACGCAGAATAAGGAAGAAGCAGACTTCATGACTGCTTAGTGCCCTAATCCCTTGATAAACCTTAACTGCCACACTGAAAACGTGAAATGTAGCCCCCGACTGTTGAGAATATTTGTATCTGGGGTTTTAGGCACCTGCATACAGTTACAGGGTTTGTAAACTGGTTTGCAGAAAATAGGTTTGACGTGGAACATGTAAGAAGAAAAGCATGCCCTTTGTGTCCACACATACAAACCATTCCACGCTTGTTTCAGGTCTTTTCTTTGATCAGCATCTCTTTCAGCAGTATTTTTATTTCAAACTCTTTCAGAAAAATACCTACTTCAAGCCCAGTTTTATACCACTGAACCCTGTTAGCTAATTTAGCTAAAATTTTTAGCTATTTTTGTTTGGCTATTATGTTTAGACACAGTCCATTGGATAAAGTATAATATAATACAGTGTACTTCACTTTTCCTTCATATATGCAATAAATAAGCGACTAGCAGCTTGCAGTTCTACTGTCTTCCCTCTAGGGATCCAAAAATGTTTTATAATGGGGAATTTAACTTCAAAGTGCTTCTGTGAATGAGATGCAGCAATTGATATTTTTTCCTGTTCCATATACGATGAAGCTATAGCAAAGAAAGATTACATCAAAGGTCAGACAGAAGTTCACTGATGTAGCTGAAAGAGTCCTACGTGTTCCTCCTGCCTCAAGTGCAAGTGTTATGAAGCAATTCTTATTAAGTATGAAGTACATTCAGATAAACGAACCTGATCCCTAAAGGATTTACAGGCTTTAAACTATTTCAGGCTACAGAGACCTTTTGACTGGAGTGGTTTCTTTCACTAGAAACTGAATCTAAGGAAAAGAATAGAATTAATTTCTACTTCTATTATCGCAGTATGCTTCGTGAGAAGATGGGCCCCTCTGCCTACAGCAGAGGGGAGGGATGTTTCAGCCCTGTACCTGGCATCTCTGTGGAACCAACACGGATAGCAAAGGAACTTCCAGTAGTATAAGGCATCCTATTTCCACTGCAACCAGTTTTCTCCAGAGGAGGTTTCAATCCTACATGTTGCAAACAGTAAGAAGCACCTCAGGTCAGCTAACTTTAAGGAAAGAAGATGGGTCCAAAAGAAGAGGCTGAAATTTCAGTGCTCAGATACATACCTACCTAGGACAAGTCAAAGCATATGTCAAATTATTCAACAATAATTCATGTTTCTCATTAAGTTCTTTGATTCCCATTAATTCTCTGAATTCTCTGGGGGGTTTTTTGGGTTTTTTTTGTTTGTTTGTTTGTGCGTGCATTTTTTTGGGGGGCGGTTGTTGCCTTTTTTATTTGGTTGGTTTGGGTTTTTTGGGTTTTGTTGTTTGTTTGGTTGTTGGTTTTTTTCCTCCCCTCATTAGAAGAACATTTTCCAAATTGCAGTTTCCTAGAAGCAAAACGTTTGTTTCCTTCTTCCTTGGTTGAAACACCTTTCCTGGAGTTTAATAAATAAATAACTGGTAACAGATGCCATAAAGCACTGATATCCACTGCCAGAGTTCCACCATGAGGTCATGCCACCAGGGATTTGCCAACTAATGACCTCACCTCGCTCACTTAATGAACAACCACATATGAACAGGAGCGAGTCATTCATTACGACGTTACAATACACAGAATTGCTAATTCTTCAAACTGTAGCCACGCGTGCTCGTTCGCATTGCCACAACGCTGCATTTTAAATGCCAACAGGGAATGAAACTGTTTGTGAATCACCAGACACTGCGATCAAAGTAGTCGGCTGAAACCGCTGAACCATGATTTATTAATAAGGAATAAAGAGAATGCAAATAAACTAATTATAAAATGGGGCTTTTAAGAGCCAAATTCCCAAAATAAAACTTTAAGCTATGTTCAAATGATTATCCATATAATTAGGAACACATAGCCAAACACAAATGGCCTGATAGCCAGCTTCAGTGCAGTTAACATTTAAAATACCACGCGACCGCCCGCACGCTTGATTTGTCAGCAGCAAAGTCAGGTGGCATGTGCTGAACCTAAAAATACATAGCATCTAAAGCAGTTTAGACCATTCCATACTATCCATGGAGAATACTAACAGAGCCCGTTTGACACGCTGCCCTTACACACGCACAAACTTCTCTCCGGTGGGCTCTTCGTTTGTCCCACATGATGGTGCATGAAGTCTATTTTTTCCGCTGTATCACTTATATCCTTTTTGATAGATCAGACAACGATTTAGTCTGCACTCACATATTCTAGTTATGGTTAAAAATTCATGAATTCATGAGAGAATCTGCTTCCAGAAGCAGCAAGATTATTTAAAATAATTATACTTTATCATTACAGAAAATGGAAAAATTTCTCCGAAGTGATGAAGCTGTACACTAGGGGATGCCAGCAGTGCTAAATGGTCAGAAGACCACGTCGCTGTGCTGTCTACGTGTAGAAGTTTACAAAGGCAATGTAAAAGGGATTTACATTAGAGATTTCAACAACTCTAATTTTTCCATCCTTAAGTAGAAAGATTCACTGAGCCAGCTGCAAAACTGCTAAGACCTACTGAAGTCTCTTCTCCATTTTTGTGGCATCCAGACTGCCAGTTCAGTAAAGTTTGTAGTAAGGTGTGTAGTTTTACAGGATGAATCCCTCCAATTTCAGCAGCATTTGTCAGTGATTAACAAGGGCACTATGTGCATTCAGAGCAGCAGCAGATCTCTCAGTATTCACTGAAGCATAGTACTTTGAGGGAAAATAAGTTCAAACACATGTAGTGCCTAATTCAGGAAAAATTTAGTTATTGATTTTAATTCCACCAAGCAGGTATTGACTGAATGAGACATTAAGGCCTGCATCTAATTTTAAGCACTATACTATTTCAAAAAGGCAATTGTTCATCCGGTCAGGCTTAACACTCCTCTGCAAAAACCAAGACTGGCATCTTGTCTGTTGCTCTCATCTTAAGGTGGAGACACTGTGTGGAGACACTGGGCCCCAACAGTACAGAACAAAGATGTGAGAAAATGATCAATAAACAACAAAAAAATCAGAACCTAAAGAAATTCCCTGACAATTGCAGTGAGCGCGCTCTCAGCCCAGGATGGTCTCCGTAGGTGGTATGAAACACTTTACTGGAACCAAGTAAACCAAAAGAGCATATGTAGTGGACTAATATTAAATTAAATTTCTTTCCCTTGTATCGAAACTACTTGCATGAAGAATTCTGCAGCAGTATGTGCCTTTAGCAAAAACACTAGCCCCCAGGAGATTTTGCCTTCCGCTGAATTAGAGACTAACCACCAGACCACCACTGCTGTGCCTCTTCGCAGCTCATACTGAAAAAGCTACGGCTTTTATAGATGATACTATTTCTTAGTCAAGGGGCACAGAGTCATTTGCCAGATTGTAAATGTTAGCCTATATACAAAGCATACATGTTAAAAAAAAATCTTTAAACAGATTAAGTTTAGTGGAAACACAAACAGTATTTACTAGCTTTTAAAACTGTTCACTGAATTCTTATTTACAAAAAGATGATAGGGATCTTCAGGGTTACAACACACAACAGCTGTCTCTATAGAAGTGCCAGCCTTGGCATTAACAAGATGATAAATTGACTGATTAGTGTTTAAGTAGTATTGAAGTTGAACTGAATTATACCATGATTCAGACTTGCAGTTTTTATCAGTTCTCTTACTATTGAGTAGAGCAATTGGGCCAGAGAGTGAGAAGAGACATCGACAACCTCCTGTACTTGAGAGAATTTATTATTTTCTTTAAAAAAATGCAGAAATATGTGATGTTACAATGACATTTCAACACTGACTTCATACTCAACTAAATACCAACAACGTGTATAGGCTTTATTTTCAATAAAAGAAACTTTCCACTCACATTTTTCATGTGGCTGAATCAGCTATGCAAACCACTTGAAAGAATCTTCCTCTTCAAACCAACGGACAACAGTAGGGAGGATGTGAGGGACACAGGCCAGCACAACAACCCTACTGAGGGGCAAAATAGAGGGAGTCCTATGGGTGATGGACGGGAAGCGTACCCTTATGCTTGATGAGGAACTGCCTGGCCAGTGGGAGATCCGTCCTTGCCTATGGGGTAGCTGTAAAATGCAGCTGGAAGGGGAAGAGACTTCACTGCGACCACCGCTGACCACCAGGACCTCACGACAGCGCAAGATTTAGAAATGATGGAAAACAAGACATTTTTTTCAAATCAGACAAGAAAGCCAAGACTGGTGATACCGTACCCAGTTACTATACAGATCTGCAATAATGATGACGTGTCACGTCCATGTCTACAAGTTTTGCCTTGCAGAGAAAAGTTACTTTAAGACATGTATTGGGTTTGTGTGAAAAGGTTTTGGTAGTGGGGTGTGTGTGTGTGTATGTGTGTGTGCGCGCTACTAGGGTGGCTTCTGTGAGAAGCTGCTAGAAGCTTTCCCCGTGTCCGACAGAGCCAGTGCCAGCCGGCTCCAAGATGGACCCACTGCGGGCCAAGGCCGAGCCCATCAGCGACGGTGGTAGCGCCTCTGGGATAACGTATTTAAGAAGGGGGGAAAAACTGTGCAACACCAGCAGCAGTCAGACGAGAGGAATGAGAATGTGCAAGAGGAGCAGCCCTGCAGACACCCAGGTCAGTGAAGAAGGAGGAGGAGGAGGAGCTCCAGGCACCGGAGCAGAGATTCCCCTGCAGCCCGTGGTGAAGCCCATGGTGAGGCAGGCTGTGCCCCTGCAGCCCAGGGAGGCCCTCGGTGGAGCAGATACCCACCTGCGGCCCATGGAGGGCCCCACGCCACAGCGGGTGGGTGCCCAAAGGAGGCTGTGACCCCGTGGGGAGCCCACGCTGGGGCAGGCTCCTGGCAGGAGCTGTGGGCCCGGGGAGAGAGAGGAGCCCGCGCTGGAGCAGGTTTGCTGG
>VZTV01073238.1:0-31306 GCA_013400875.1 Anhinga rufa | reverse complement strand
TTCCTATGTTAAGGAAATTAATAGTCACTCATACATACATTTCCAGACCAACACGTGCCACCATTTGGAGGTTCTTCATATCTCTGCCCAGACCTGTGAAACAAACGCAATCTATGTAATTCAGAGGAGATTCTTTCTGTTTCAGCAAGACCAAGCTGCTTCTGTCTTGCTTGCCCTGGCAAACCGCAACAAGCACCCCCAACCTATTTCTTTAGCTGACATATGAACCCAGTACAGAAGACAGTGGAACTGCTGGTGTCCTATTCACAGGAAGAAGGATTCATTAGCAAAATTCACTTTTTGGAAAGATGTGGATGTATGTCAGCACTGCTACATTACTGTACAGTGTTGCCAGCTAATAGAAAGGAGAAGCTGCATGGTGTTGATGCCCTACAGGAAACTGGTGAAAGAAAAGGGTGATGGACACAAAATTAGGTGCTACTGCACCTGTGATTAGTGACAAGATAATATGCAAAACCATGTATTAGTATTTCCTGATACATCTGCATCTATGGTTCCCAAGCCTGGAGCATCTGCACAAACTCTCCTGCTTTTACTATCAAGACTACAACAGCTGCTGTGAGAATTGCTTTATTTTCCTCCAGTACAAATAATTAATCTTTATTCAGCCCACTTATTTATACCAAGTATTACACAAGGTTTGAATGCCCACACAGATTAAACAGATAGCATTTCTCTGCATATTTATCAGCAGAGTGCACAATGGTATAATGACTGTGTTGAGCTCCTTTTTGAACAGCCACCCTAGTGCTGCAACTTGAAGCATGACAAAAAACTCAAACAAACATTTCCTGAAGTTTTGAAGAAGTCCAGCTGTCTTTCATCAAGCTGAACTGCTCCTTCTCTTCAGCCTTTACCACAGTCTTGATGAAAACTAAGACCCTGGAATTGCAGAAGTACAACTGGCTACTATGCATGAGCGAAAAGTACCCTAAGTTCTGCACAGCACAGTTTGGACAGGCCATATGACATATTTTACCCAAAGAGAAACACACAGAACTTGAACATGAATATGGCTTAACTGTCCCTGTTGACGTCATCTCTTCCGTGTGCTAAATGTGGATGTACATCCTTTGGCCACAGTGGGTCAGCTCCTGAAATCCTGTTAAGAAGAATATAACTGCAGCCTTTAGTGTATTTATTTATTTTAATGAAATAGATATCTTGAAAGCAAATTGAAGCATATCTTCTTTTCCAAAGTGTATAAATTCCTCAGAATCCAGGATACACTAACAGAAATTGTAAGCAGGAGGCTAAAGGACCCCAGACAACCATCTGTGGCTTAATCACACAACAGGCCCAAGGGCACATCCAGGGCCACTAACAGAACTGCCTCAGGAATCTGTAGAGAAACCAGATGCTTCTATATACAGGAGAAGTCTTTGCCGTTTATGCCCCTGGGGCTTCTCTGTGCTTGGAGAGGAATCTGCACTGGGGCCAATACACCTGCAGCATTCCACCTTTTAAAAACACATATTATTAAAAGACATCTTAAGTTCAAGAGCAGAAAATAAATCAATACAGGTATCAATGACTGAAAAACGAAATTATTGTTTCTGGAGTTACTGCTCTCATTTTCTCAATGACTAGATAAATAAAAAGGCAAAGGAGACAACAGGCTCCTCTCAAACTACAAAGCAGCATATGAAGCAGGAAAAGGTTCCAGGAAACATTTGGACATGCTCTGATTCCTTCCAAAAGAGCACAGATTGGTGAGAAGGTCACTCCTTGGTTAGTGGAGAATTTTATCACCATTTGTTTTTAATGAATTATGTCCATTTAATTATTAGGTTTTGTGCTGATTTCTTTATGGGTGTGAATGTGTTATTACATGAGGATGATTCTTACATTCTTGAAAAGAGCTCTGGTGAAAGCAAAATCTTGCTCCAGATTTCAGTGCTGAAAAACACCTATGCTGTATAGCTGTCTAATGTTAACTCTTACCTCTGAGTTTGCTTTGATTTTGGATGCTCAAAATCCAAATTCATCTTTTTACACCATGTGCTGGCCGCTAGACTTTTACAGCTGCCTAACGGGAAACTATCATCACAGCAGTCGTTCATCTCCATTTGTTGAAATGCCACCTTTTCCCCAGTATCGTCTGCTAACTCATTCTCTCATATGACTATCAAGAGGTCTCACATTATGGCAATGGCACATATCCTAAGACTGATTGAACTCCACCCGGATTTGCATTGTACAAACTGCCAAAGCTAGGTCTGGAAGATACTTATTTTTTTATCTCAACAGCTGTGACACTGTCCATCAAAATATAAAACGGTTTCCTTAAAGAGAGTTCCAGGAATAGCTCAGATCTGTTACCAAATTAGCAAATCTGATATCAGCCCAGAACATCTTTTTGAAAGAAGACACTGTCTTTTTTGTTTTATGAACTGGACTGCACATCTTTTTACGTTTACATTTTTAATGAGCATTTTTGCAGGTTCATTCAAAATAATTTAGTAATTCATATTAGATCTATAGATCAAGCATGGTGAATTTTGACAGGCATTGATTTCTTTTAAAATCCTGTGAAGATCATCTTCCTTATAACTGAAGATTGTAGCATTGGTGTTCATGTTTCATCATTCAAAACATAGTTTTCTACAGAAATGTTCTAAGGTTATTTAAGCTCATCAATTTCCTGCCAAAACCTCAAAGGTCGATATACTTTTGAAAGCATAAATTTAATAAAATTTCATTTATGAGCTTTGAAATGCTTCCTTGAGTAACATAGAAAAGACTTTAATCCAGAAAGAAGTTGGTACACTAAATGAAATGGAAATGCCTTGGAAGCAAAAGAATACATTGGAATTGTTAGATAAAAGTTCCCTTGAAGCATTTCACAAGACAGAAATGTATAAACATCCCATCTAACATTTGGCTGTGTTGTATCTGATATCCTGGATTGCTGCGGGATCAGAGGCTGAGGAATTATCTCAGGACATATGGAAATTAAAATGTCTTCAGATGCATATGGGAACCATCTCTGAGAGCAGAGCAGAGATTTACAGACTAATGTTACTTCCTGTGTAAAAAGAAAATCCTTTCTACAGGAATTGTCCTTGTCCTGGGCTTTTCCAAAAACCTTGTTTCCAAAGTTTTATATTCAGTTGGGTAAGTTTTCCTGTGCCTATGGGTCATTCATCAGGCTTTCATACTAATTACAGCATTTCTATTGACAATTTTTCTTTCTTCAGTGGAATTAGTTGGGCTGGTTTGAATTTATGACGAAAATTATCTTCAAAACATATCATTTTTTAATTCCTTCCCCTGCAGTATCATCAAAATATTTACTCATATAGAATAAAACTGTTTATGTAGCTCAGATCAACATCAGACTAGAGGCAGAATATGGAAATGTCTGATGAAGATTCCCTATGCCTTTCGTTAAAGGTTACCTAACCACATTAGGGCTTATTCTATGAGTACATGTGTATATGTGTATGCAAACCTGCCAACACCAAGAAAGTCAAAGGTGACTGTTCCATACCTTCCCTGTGCCCATACATATGAGTTTACGTGTACAGATAAGCTTGGCACCACAAACCAGTAGGGCTGGTGAGCGAGCGGATCTGCTCTCTGAGCTCTCTTCTGAGAGAAGGGCATCACATCGCTTCCCTGCAACTCAAGTAACCGATGTGGAGCTGATAACATCTGAGGGAGTCCATTAACCTCAGGACAATTTCCTTTGTTCAGGAACAGGCAAACAGTGGGGCACAGGGTTTGCTTATGCAAATACATGTATATATATATGCACGTGTATTTATGCACATTTTTTTCCCCAAATGTATGGAAACCAACCAGATCAAGTGATTTATGTTTCCAAGAAAAAATATCAAAGCCTGTTTAAGCGAAGTGGTTAGGGTAACTAGCTATCTTCTGTTCTGAATCACTGTAGTATAACATCTCTACAGTAATGGCTTAAGATGTTGGTTAAAAAAACGAGTTAAAAGCAAATTTACCTGAAAATCAGCCATGCAGGCACATCCCAGGAAAACAGAGCTTTAAAAAAGTCATTCAGACAAATAACAAGATTTTCTATACAGAATAAAAGAGAGAAGAAAAGACTCTTCAAGAAACTTGCAAAATCCCTAAGCTGTTTGACATGAAATAACTTGCAACCCTCAGCTCTGAACCTGGAATCACAACTCAGAACTTAAGTCTTACCCTTTCTCTCCAGTGTAAGTGATTGACTTAATGATGTAGAATAAACTGTAAGATTTAATAACGAATGGATCCAGGATACAACGCTGAAGTATCACTTATTGCAATAAAAAAATCCTCCCTACATCTGCACAGTTGAGCAAACATCATTCACTGTATAGCAATTAATGTGTTTGCATTTTTCTGCCTTTAAAACAAAGCAAGCAACAAAACCACCTCCTAAAACAGATAATTTCCATATGATTCAGCCATGGTATCAATCTCATGAATGAAACTGTCTTGGTGTCTGTCTACGCAGCACTGTCCGCTTGCACCAGCAGCAGGAAACTGTAGGATGGCATTGCTCTGGTAGCACTAGCAGGCAAACCTTCAGCCTGAAAAAGTAACAGTCTTTCTCATTGAATCTATACGTACTTGAGTTGAAAGTGTGACTGTTGTCGGTTTATGTGGAAGGAGACCTTTGAGATTACTGGAGAGGACTGGAGGAGGCACAGAGCTGCAGCGGGGACTGCTTTCCCACTGTGTTCTGCTTCAGTGCAGCTGCCTAAGAACAAAAATTGTCAGATTCACTTGCTGATAAATGCAGCTTTGTATCTCAGTACCCAGACGGGGAAAGGAAAGTGGATTAAATCATTTGGCTACGGGTCATGCTGTTATTTGTGCTACCTGCCTTCAAAGCTGAAGAAAAAGCTCCTCCCTGCCCCCAAAATGTTGGTGTGTTCAGTAAGCAACAAATATAGCAAATTCACCCTTTACAGTACAATTTTTTTTATACTGTCAGCACTTGTAAGGTCAGTAATAGGTTTCAAATGCTGACAAAGGTTTATTTTGCCTCACTTTTTCTACTAAAGAGAATAATACTGCAGTGCACCTATCTGGCCGTTCTCATCTCTGGCTCTCAGCTTTGAGTAACGCTTCATACCTGAAGGAAAAAATGCTTAGAGGTTTTTCCATCTTAATACTCTCCTGTTGATTTTGCTACATGGCAGGAAGCAACACAGAGTGTTGAGGCTACATATTTATTGCTTGGGGCAGCATAGACTAGAGAACAATTAAATTGTGCCTGCCCCATGCCTCCCTTCCTCCCTCCATCCGGGCAACCCGCAGGACACCTCCAACAGAGCCAGAGACATGCCTAAAGGTGTTGCTGCATCCAGCAAGGGCGGTGGCAACTCGTCTGCTGGGTGCTGGCTCTCGCAGTGCCTGCTTGGCCTTACTGCAGTCATGGCTGTCTACAGAGGGGAGTTTAAATCAGCCTGGTCGTGTCCTCTCTGACTTCTGTGTAAGGTACACAAAGGAGGAGGACTCATCAGACACAACCTCAGTCTAACGCAATGCATACAGCTGTGTGGCACCCAGTTAAATACGTGTGACAGGGCTTGCTGGGCTGTACGAAAATATGTACAAACATAGCAGGCACACAGGATGTCCTACAGCCTGCCGTTGCTCATGGCTACCTGCAGCTCCTCTATTCCCTTAGCAGGAATGGGGGCATATATGAGGAAAGACTCACCCACCTGTGGATATTTACCAGTCCATTGAGGAGAACAAAAATTAAATGCCTCTACTTTGCTTTATGTTTTGTGACATGTGCATCGCGTTACATCTGGATGTGTCAAAATGTATTATGTCACGTGATGCTCTGTAACCTGGTGGCACTGAAAGTGTGTGTCAGGCTGCAGAAGTAGCTTACTCAAGACAGACTTAAAATGAACAAAAGAGAAAAATTAATCAACAGTTTCCAGGCCAGGGGGCCCAGCAGAATTTGCTCTCTTGTCTATGAAAATATGTCAGCTGGGACATCTCTGCTCACAGAAATGCATCCTTAGGAAAACCACCATTTTGCCCCACTTGTATCTAACCTCTAAAAAGTGATGAGCTGAAGTTTATTAAGCAAGGGAGGGAAAAGATAAACAATCAAACAGAAGAAATCCTTTGTTAATTCAAAAGATTTGGGATATTTGAGGCCTTCTACTGTAAACTGTTCATTTGGCTGCGTCACACGTATGAGGCATGCTTCTGCAGGGGGAGTTCCTCTTTTGTACTTCACTTCTGCTACAGTAACGTTAAATTGATGCAATCAAATACACACTGTTAAAATGCCAACTTTTAATTTCATTTACTTTACATTTTTTGGATTTTAAAGCTTGAATTTTAAACATAGCTTGGTGCTTCTTTTTCTATTCAGCACTTTGAAAGGAAAAAGAAGTGTGAATCTTAAAAATATCTAAAGGATACCAGTTAACCACTGAAAGCTCATACCTCACTGAAATAACTGGATATGAGAGTACCCAGAACTGTTGCAAAAGGCTGAATTAAATGACTGAGGTAAATTGTAATATATTGTGGCTGGGCTATTCTTGTGACTGTAAATGGTAAAAACACACCCCTCTTCTAAAACAAAGCCTAATATATCTTGTATATCATGTATATACTAGAAATGGGAAGGAACTCTTAAAATACATGATGTGGATTTTTTTTTCTCCACTCACAGCTTTATTTTGCTAAGCTGCAAGCAGCAGCTTTTGCTTGCAAAAACTCTCCTGTGTGTTTACACTGGAAACTTAACAGGCTCCTGCATACAATTAGTTCAGCCTTGGCCCTGTTGGCTTCCCACTCTGAGTAGGGAAAAAGGACACCTCCATGCCACAGAAAGGACTTTATAGCCCTGTAATAAAATTCCTATAGTAGTAATGGGGTTACAATCGGCCATGGTAGTCTGCTAATCAGAAGAAGCAGGGTTTGTTTGCAGGCAGAGCCAGTATCTCTTGTTAGACCAACTGAAAATAGCAAGTGAAAACGACCTGTTCAAGCACACCAGCATGAGATTAAACGGAACCTAAAGAAGGATTCATGTGCCTGCAATTTTGTCCATTTTCATACAGTTTTTACAATTCTTTCAGGTGTTCTAGTAAGATGTCAAACTTTCCAATAAAAATAAAGGTAAAGTGAATACGGCAGTGGTTTGAAAAACACAAAAAATCATTTGACTAAATATCCTTTTCGATCAGGCTTCTTTCAGCTCTGTCAGCAGGCACATTACAGAAAGGCTCTGTTTTTCCAAGGTAGGGGTGAAACAGCCCTTTTAAACTCTGTAACAAAAGAAACTCTTGCTCTTTTTGCTGTGGAAGTGGAAGAGAAGGCGTTACTTTCAGTCAAAAACTATGTTCCTTTCCATTTGCAGGCAAACATCAAGAGTTTTACTCTGAAAGGTGATTTTTTTCTGTCCCCATGCAAGTGAAAATAGCATGTATAGCATGTAACTAAATGTGTTGTGTTGGACTACTTGTCTCTAAACTAGTGCAGATCAGAATATACGGGTTCTTATAAAATTCTAACCAGTATTGATTTTGTTTTGGTAATGTGGAGGTATAGAAACAAAGACGCACAAACTCACAGATTTCTTTTAGCCTATTTCCATGATAGTCTTTAAAGAAAATACAGAAGAAAATGTGGTTCTGCTGCTTTTTTCTGCCTTCAGCACCAAGACGTTGTAATACAGTAATGATAGTTTTATGTGTGCTTGTGATAAACAGCTAGCGATAAGTTGTGGTCAAGGAAGTGGTTTTCTGTTCCATATAACAGCAGGTACATGTGGTGGCGCTTGAATCAGGCACAGATCTCTATAATACTAAGAATGAGAAGTCAAAGTAAGTTCAGAAAGCAAGTAGAGTTACACCTTTTACACTGCAAAGCATTTACTTGGCCCTAGCCAAGTGAAGCAAGGACACGAACATTATTTTCTTGTAGCAATTGCCACCAAAAGCTATTTCATTCCCAGAATTTAACTATCTTCAGGTTGCTCATGCCTTCCCCGTCCTCAACATTGCCAAGTTCCCAGGCCATGCAAATGCAGAACTTCACAGTACACAAAAAATTCACACATATATTTCCCACCATTCAGCCCCAGCCCATCAATATATACATATTTTCTTTCAAAAGGATTCAGCCCTGATATTTTACTGCTTCAAGACTGTCCCAGTTTGGCTATGTTGTGCTTATTTGCACCTCTAACATGCCACAGTAAAACCGTAATTTGCACCTTTTGAAGGAGGAAATTCAGAGGAAAAAAAGAGAAAGCTGTTACTGTTCAAAAGCTGTCAAAACAGAAACTTAATCAGGGAAATCCATATAAAAGGGAATGTGGGACAGTATGTGATGACAGCCTCTTGTTACAGTGCCTGTGCACAGCATGGGGCTTCTGGATCACACTTCTGATGCAGCTGAGACCTACGCTCTGCTTTCCAGGTGTCTGAGCTAGGTAAAGCAATCTCTCATCATCGCGCTTCCTTTGTAACGTGATCAGATCCATCATTCCTTTTGTTATCTCCTTTTGTGTTTGCTTTGCCCCACAATTTGCTAACTGCAAGGCAGGCAAGTGCTTTAAAAACATACAAGCCTGCTGCAAGTTAAGTCATACTTATCAGATGGGCTGGTAGTGAATCATGCTGACAGATTGGCTCTGTTTACCTCAAACAAACTGTCAGAAGTGTTCAGTACCCGAACCAAAGCATGGAAAAGGCTTTAAAATACACACGCAGATCAGACCATAGCCCAGCACATCGTATTTTGCATATTTCATAAAGGTATCACATGTATGTTTGCATGTAACAATCTGAACACACTGTTTACAAAGATATTTCATACCTCTACAAGAGAAAGCAATTAAGATTCATGCAGCTAATGGGGCAGGAGTGGATTTTCTCTCACTCATTCTGTCCAGCGAGGCTGGCTGGGGGCTGCAGGAGCTGCTGAGCTGCAAACACTTCTGTAGTTCCTCCAGCGCTCTGTCCTTCTGCTTCATACAAGACTCCCAAGGTTTTTGCGCCACTCTGTGCTTTGCTGGTACGCCAGATGAACTGTGGGACCACATGGCATCTAGGAGTACAGACAGCAGAGTCTGCTCGAGTGGCCAGAGCACTCATTTGCCACAAGCAAGGAGCAGGGTTAAAATGTGTTTGCTTTACACTGCCTGAGAATTTCCCCCTCCACAGGGGGCTGTATGTAACAGTCTTGATTTTCTTTGCTTCAGCCTTGCAATTTTGGTTCTAAGACTACTCTCATTAGCAATTTTGGAAATATTTTAAATCTGTGTTTCTTGAAAAGACACATTCCTTCCACATGATCATGTTTCCAAAGTCGTAAACACACATGCATACAGCTATGATTTCTGATGCCAACCCTTACCTACTTGCCACAGAGACCACTCTGCATGTGGCTGTATGTTGGGAACCCAAGGTGACATTCCTAAAAAAACCCTTAGATTGGTGTGATTCCACTTCCAGTGCTCTTAAAAGAAACCCTTTCTTTGTTTTAAAGAGCTTTTCAAATAATCTACTTCCCTGCACGAGGTTCAGAATTAAGAATAAAATGATACAAACCCTGTTTGAAATTTGTAATTGCAAAGTTCAAAACCGTAAAATCTGGGGAACTAAATAGTTCATATCACACAATTTACCCACAGCTTTGCTCAATATTAAAAGGAAACCAAGTGGGACAATGAGGCTACAGCAGAGGGAGCAGCAGAAGGTTGTTTTGTTTTTTACTTTTCCTTGTTTTGGTTTGTTCGGTGTTTTTTTTCTTTTTCTACCTGTGAAAGTGTCAGAAAGCTTCCCCCTGTGACCGTGAGGCATCATTTCTAATTTACCTGACCAACCCAAGGTGCTTCAGACCTGCACTTACCCAAAGGGGCTGGCAAACGTTTAAAATGCAAGCAAGGTTTCTCATTAGAAAGTACTACAAATCAGGAGTTCAGAATCAGTAACATCGTGGTGAGAGAGAGAGAGAGCGCACTGGTTACAGCTTATTTATGTGTACAGGAATTCAATTAGGATCGACCTGAACACCCACCGACATTGCTGTGATAGGGTGACTTAGGAGGGAAAGGCTTTCCAGGGCTGTACTCTGCCATAAAAACCTGGCTTAGAGCTGCAGGGCCTGTCCCGTCGCTAGGTCTGCGCGCTCCCCAGGGAACGTCAGCTTGTTTGCACCCAGTACCGCTGAACGTGGCAAATAAGGTACTCTGAAGGGTGCTGTGGCTAGACTTGTGGTGGGTGGATGATACTAATGCTTATTTTGTGTTTATGATCCAGGACAGGATTGCAAACTGGTATCTGGCCACACGAGGCAATAATTAAGTAAAAATTAATTCCCTCAATGTTACTGCTAGTGAAAAATTGATTTGTTTATATAGGAAAAAAAGAGAGAGAGAGTAAATTCTTGGTTTTGTTGGGAACCTGGTAATGGTTCTTTTCTGCTAGGTGGACAGAACTCCTGATTTCTTACACCATGTGTGGTTTTGCAACCATCGTCATGTTCGTGAAAGGGACTGAGAAGACTGCTGTGCTATTTCTTTTTGTATGTGACTTTCATTGTGTTAGTGTTGCTTCAGTATTACTTTTTTGATCTCCAGCCATCACCACCGTAACCAATACCTGCAAACAGTGAGAGTGGAAATGGCAAGTTGTTCTACCCAAAACACACCCGCAGTACCCTGGCTGCTGGCAACTTCGTTTCCCTGCTTTTATGATTACCTGCTGCTTAGGGGCAGACTAGCCTTTGTAAAGGACAAGAGGAGGGTCTGGAGAGATTCTTGTGGGTCTTTCAGATCCTTTTACAGCTGTTGTTTTAAAAGGAGAAACCTGCAGAAATCCATCAGAAAGACAGAAATACTGGCAGATGAAAAAGCTGCCTGAAAGATTTCTTTACACACACATTTCTTTTTCTTTGTTTTCAAGGCATTTAGCAACATCATTTTATTCTTGTAAATATGGCAGATAGAAATTTTTCTATTTTTATACAGCTTTTCACCTTCATACATCTGGAAATTATATGCCACTTGCCAACTCCAAATGAAAATGCAACCTTCTGTTCCCTCTTGAATAGTATTATCTGTACCTATAGTACAGGCTACAAGAATGGGGGAAAGTGAGCTAATTAAGACATTCTTCTCACTCTATGACATTAAAGCAACTGCACATACATTAAAAATATTCCTTTCACAGTACTTTGCATGTTAGATAAAGTCCTGGGAATGAATCTTCCTCAGATGGTAGATATTTTTAAATGACAAGCTAAAATGAAAAAAGTTTCCGATGGCATTCATGTCATTCTGTGAAGCAGACCCTGCTCAGGCTTCAGCTTTGGGCTCAGCATTTAAGTGACTGAATCTGTCAATCACCAAAAGGCCGTGGGCTCTTTCTTGTCTCTTTGGATTTGTCTACAGCAGCTTCTCAAGTCCGCAGCGCCCTGATGCACCACCTACACAAACAGATGTACACAAAACATTTAAAGTAGTAAGATAATTTGAACTGTGTTTTGGAAACAAACACAGCTTTTTCTTACTGGGTGAGAACAAAATTGTTGAGGAGTATTTTTAATGTTGTTACAAGTGTATTTATTTTATTGCTCCTTCCTGGTTTTTCTTTTTCTTACTGAAAGTTCCCTGACGGAACTACTAAAAACTCAGCCTTTGAGACACCAGAATCGGCCATCTTTTACATCACCAGAGAAGACATAAGCAAAAGAAAAGCCTTCACAACCAAAGGATCTAGTGTGAGATAGATATGTTAACATCTGCCCCCCGAGCTCTCTCTCTTTATAATACCTAATATCTAGCAGTTTCAGTGGAAGCTTTCAATCCTTGATGATGCTGTGGCATGTCACAAACTGCTTATAAAAAAGAAAGATAGTGTGAGTCATCGGTCTCTTTTTCCGATAATAGGCCTGGATAAGCTCAGGGTCTGTCTGACCCCTGGTTTATCATGTTCTCTGTTATATAAGACACAGGAGGTGAAAAGATTCTGATGTGTTTAGATGTTACCTAGTTCACTGGAATTGCTTGTGTTTCAGACACAAACTTCCCTGTAACTAGCTGAAGATGTCACATGGCAAATTTATGTTCATTTACTAATCCTAGAACTATCATTTTTCATGTGTTCTGTAAACCCCTAATTCTCCCTCCCTCCCTCCCTCCCTCATTTCCCCCACCACCTTTATAAAGTAGCATTCTGCTTTCCTGTGTTGCTATGACAACATTTACACTTGCCTTTTGAAGGCAAAATATGTGGCTTCCTTCCATATTTTTGTCAGCGTGCTCTTGTGTTAGAGGGACACACAAGGGGAATGAAGGCAATCGCAGATAAAGCTTTAAGCAGCAGGCTGCAACTTTATTTCTCAACATAAAGGGCATTTAAGTGGGTCTAGCATGTATTTACCTATGATATAATTCCTCAGTGTGCCCCTAAGACAGATTCATTCCGTTTGGTATTCTGAATCTTCTTCCTCAGTGCAAGAGAAAATTAAAGGAGAAACAGTGAAAATTTCAGACCTGCCTCTCTCTCCTGCCTCCTCTTGTGCAGGCAAAAAAACCACCAGCAAAATTCACAGTGGCCTTTACTTCTAGGTCTTGTCAACTAATTCCAGAGAGGGGGAGCAGCTAAAAGGAACTGAAGGTTAAAAAACGATGCAAACTACTTTTCTAAATTAATCAGGAGGCAGAAGCAAAGAGAAGCCCTTTCCTTCTCCCTCCAGCTGCTCAGAAGAAGGCCTTAGTGAATGTAGCGTATTGCCCTGCAAAATATAGGAACTAATGCTTGCGCCTGATAAGAGTGACGGTTGGCTATATGGGCAGAGAGGGGTGCTGTGCTCCAGCTCCCAACAGGATCCTCGGTGCCACTACCTTGCCAATCACTTTCCATATTATGAACAGCCCAACTGACCTCTGCCTCCTCACAGGTCTAGAAGCTGGCTGGCAGCTAATCTACAGCAGAGGGAAAGAAAAATTCTCCTCCAAAGGCAAAACCCCTGCAAGAGGTTTTGAAACAATTGGGTCTTTATCAGAAATGCCAGGAGCTAAAAAACGCCTCCCTTCACGAAGCGCCTGGCTCTCCTATTTCAGCCACAGGACCTGAGTCAGATAAGTCTTACTGGCTGCAGCACTCTCTGTTTAGAACATAAAACCAGATGGAGACATCACATTCCCTCAAAGCAACAGAGATAGGCTGGCTTAGCTGATGCTTAATTCAAATCTCTTTAAAATGCTACAGAAGATATGCAGCAGATATATCTCTGTATTTCTGGCACTGTTAGCAATCTGAACTGTCTCTCCTTACTCAGGCTGTGGGAGCATTGTCCTCTTTTTAACAGAGCATACCTCTGCAACACACTAGCTGAAGGAAAAGCTTGTGCTCACTGAGCATGGGAAAATGCTGAACTCTGAACACTGCTGACAAGCTGCTAAACCACGCCATCAGACTATGGAACAAATACATTTGCAAACAAAACTTGTTGCCTTTAAATAGATTGTTAGCATGTTCTTCAGTGTACGATGTTGTCAGCCGAGTGGGCTTAGAAAACTCACTGCAGTCAGAACTAAGTCCTATAAGAAGCATGAAACTCCAGTATTAATCTAGCTTGTATGAGCATGCCATGAACTCAGAGGGAAGTATGAGGGCCTCTCTTGCTCCAGCCCTGAACCCTGTATTGCCCAGTAATTCCCCGTCACTCCCACTTTCAGAGATATCTCTCAACAAAATGCAATCCACATAGACTTTAAAAGGCAGATAAATACAGTGAAAATTATCAATGTAGAACAAACATGGTTTAGCATGCTCAAAGGCCAAATCAATTTTGAACAACGCTAACGACAGTTCTACTTTTGACAGAGAGGCTGGGAACTGGCGATGTCTCTTCAGCACCCATCTCCAACTGCAGAGAAGCAACTTAGCAAAACAAGAAACAGAAGGCGGCTTAAGCTGTCTTGGAGGGAACCTGATGATCTTCATCCCCAAACCCTGAAGTCTAAATCACAGCTCTACTCGTCGGTTCCCTTTTGGTCGCCCTGTACTATTCTACCAGTAACAGCTATACTCTCTGGATCCACTTTGTGGTATCCCAACTGTAACCACTGTCAGCTTCTTAATGTTTTATTTGTTCTCTTAATCTAAAGATGTACATTAGAACTGAATCAATATCTAAACCTCCGCCATGGAGGACAATGATCTGAAGAACTCGGCTTTGCTACATATTTACAGGGCTTAAACCAATTTCCCTGTTCATGCTACTGAAAACCTGGGAGTTACAAAGACATTACTGAAAGAGGTGAGTTTTGGCACACATCATTGACATATACTGCATAAATGATGGGAGGAGTTGTTCCTGCATAACATGAGAACTCAAGGGAAAAGACAGGTGGAGTAGGAGCCTCTCAGTTTTCTGACTGTTGGTCTTTCAGAAAGCTGTCCCCTCACATGGCCACTTTTGTCCTCACTGGAGAGCAGAAAGCAGCTCTGGGTGGGATGTGTTAGGGTGCAGTCCCACATGCACTGGCAGCAGGAGGACCCTGGTGCCCACATAGCAGTGGAGACGAAGCTCAGCGTAATGACACTGAGCCTCAGTCCTCCTCCCTCTTTTCCAATGTGCTTTTATGCCTCTGCACAGATTGACTCTGGCACATTTATATCCAGCAGCGTTACTCTACAGCAGGGGATTCTTTGTTGTGAATATATGGCTGGATCATATCCCTCTTTAAGCTACCTCATAGGACAAAGCAGCTGTAACACACGGTCCTCACAGCACTCCCACACTGGAAGCAAGCGTGAGCGATGGGCAGTCATCTCACCCAGCTTCCGTTAAGTTTTGTCACAACAAAGCCCTCTAATGTGGTAAGACAATTTAGGCAACACCCCTTTCCCTGAGGTAAGCAGTTTTAAAGCTCATATTTCAGCCAAGCAGTGTAATGAAATACACATATCTTCTGAAAGCATATTTTCAAAATTTGAGCTGTATGCAGTTTTGGTTTGTGTTGCATCACTCCAGTTTAAAACTCTGTTTTTAGAAATTGGCAAAGTAAGTATACAACAGCCAATTTTTTTTTTTTGCTGACTCCTCAATGATATTACTGCATGTATGCAAATAAGGGTATATTTATTTGTCCACGGTGCTCTCTCTCAGCTCATTTTTCTGTCTCAAAAGAGTAGGCTTAGAATTTTAATTTTTCTAAATCAAATAATAATAAAAAAATACTTCAAGCTAGGGACAGTGAGGATGACTAGCTCATGCTAAGTTCCCAAATCAGAAGTGCTAGCTCCTCTACTGCCCTGTGGACGCATAACACCATGTGTATATTCCTAAGAGACTAAATGATCTGTACCTGTAGTTCCTATCAAGCACATATTATAAGATATTGCTTTTGTTCTGATCAGTGCAAAACATCAGTCTGGAAACACACAGGTGGATGCAGAGTTTACAGTTGGTGAATGCCTAACCCATTTAGGGCGTGTTGGTTGTTGTTCTGTTTTTATTAATAATTTGGTTGCTTTGGTTTGGTTTTAAGACCCAAACAATGAAACTTCACTCATCAGCCATGGAAAACAGACCATAGCCTGACATCTTCTGTGACAAGGGTTCTCTTGATTTTCAGTCTTAATTTTCTTTCCTTTAATTTCTACTTCTTAATTGGAGTAGTGTATGACATGCTAACTAATTTCTCTCCATCACGAGGCTGTAGTCCTGCACATATTTATGCACATGATTAACTTTGTTATCACATGGAATCTGAAATGAAGGTGGTAAATCAATAAATGTGTAGACATGCACAGTGTGTTGGGGATCTGAACCTCCTCCAATATCTGTAGACTCAGACAGCTCTAATCTCCTTAAATGCTGCATTGTCAACCCACATATTTTGCCTAGGTTAGTCTCCTTTCCAAAAGCAATCCATCCAGAACATTAATCATGCAGTAACTTTTCCCTGTTAAATATCCAGTCTCTTCAGTTAATTAAGTATCCCAATATGAGCATGATATTCCAGGTCTGAGTTCTTCACATCTGTCCATTATCATCTAAGATTCATTCACACGGCTTGTCACAACCATCGATGTATGTCCATGTTCAGAAAGATACAGCTCCCAACTGGAAGTGCTCCTGGGGGTGAACAGCATATGTTCCATTTTATGACACTGGAATATATGCGCATTGCTCAAAAATCTTCCATACATTTTTTCTAATGCACGAAATACATTCAATAAGATGGAAAAAGCAAGAAGACTGGGTAGAGCAGAGCATTATCTATCAAGAGGTATCAGGCAAGTCTAAAGGAGCAGTGTTATTAACAATGCTCTAAACTGGAACTCATAATTTAATGTAATTCGAAGCCTTTATCTCAAATAAGAGCACTAGAAGTTCCAGAATTTCGTGGTGTTTTCCTTATGCAAAAAAGCATAAGGCATAAATAAATGAATAAATAAATAGGAAGCGCAAGACTATTCAATAATGGCAGGGTAGTCATTGTGAGCATAGGAAGAATTAAATAAATAAATACATACTTATTTTACCTCATTCTCACACACTCCTAATGTTTTTCTCAAACACAGATGCTCTGACATTAATGTCCAAGAAAATCCAGGCTCTCTACAAAGTGCAGCGCAAAATTGACAGCCATCCCTATGAATCAGCTGCTGCTTTTATCGGACAAGAGCAAAAAAGAAAGTTGCATGTGCTCTCCCCACTACTGTGTGCCCTGCAAGCAGTAGTGGGTGGAAAGTCCTAGAGCAAATACACGGTGCTGCCTTTTTTAATCATGATTCTTCTACACATTATAATACATTTAAATGCTGTGCTTGCTCTTTAAGACAGCCTCATCTTGATAATCAATGTAGCCAGTCTAGTGAAGTGCCACTTTCCTGCTGTGAGAAAGCACAATTCTTACTGCCACAGTCCCCTGCTGATATGTTTTACAACATTTAAGCAGGAAACTGTTAAACCTTACTTCTCCTTTTTCCCCTCTGTGCACGCAGAAATCTTTCCTGATGGTTTCTCACTTGAAGTAAGAGCCGTTAAGATATGCCCTGGCTTTTACCCTGAGCATTGCCCTAATTTTAACCTTGTGCAACGGTTATCTTAATTTTACTCAGATTTTTAAAACTGACTCATTCAGTAAGACAAACTGTGAAAGTGTCTGGTAAAAGAACAGATTTCCAATAAACACGGTAAAAAGGTCACCTACACCAAGTTTTCTTCAGAGGCAGGCAGGAGGTAGCTTCAGTGCATTCACTTACAAACCCCACCAAGACAGTTTGGGGCATTCTTGTTGCTGTAAAGAATGCAAAAAGCAAAGAGGCTGGACTTGGAAATCTGCATCTGCAACATCAGGCATGTGTTCTCATGCCACAAGCCCCGCTTCTCACCAGCAGTGCTTTTAAAGAAGGAAGGGAAAAATGAAGTTAAGGGGCTGATAGCTCCATCAGGCTGAATAAGCACCATTAATAGATGTTAAAGTTTACGACTGGGAGGCTGATACAGGTGTAAGTTTTATGAGTTTTAAACTTTACTTTGACATAATGAGTAAAGTTAAAGCTGGAGGCTTTTATGCCATTATGAGAGGGTCTGACAGTAAGCACTGTAACCTAATTAGTTTTGATGCAGCAAATCAGCAAAGCCACTACTGGTTATGACCTCTGCCAAGAGCACGAGAGAGCCAGACAAATGAAGCTTAAGATGTTATTAGCTGTTCTGTCACAAAGTTCCAGATAAAATATGACAGGATGTTGTTGCTTGACTTTGGCATCGGTTCTCCAGATGGCACTCCGCACTGGCTCGTAGCGAGGCTCGCAGGGAGGCTGCCACATTGTCTCTGTCAAAACGAAAGTTTTCCAATTACAAAGAGATAATGTGAAGAGATGCAAACTTAATCTCCTGAACGAAAGGTTGCAAGCTGTGTAATAGCAGTTGAGGGGAGAGATTTCACATAGTTCACTTGCTTTAAATACTGCTGCTCAGGCAAGCCTTATTATCCTGCACAGTAAAACAAAGAAATGGGGTGCACTTGACTCTGTGTGTTGGGGCAGCTGTGGCTGGACCCAGCCGTGCCACAGCCGCTCTTGTGGAATTAGTGGGTCTGATCCTCCTGCTGGGCTGCTGGTGTAAATCAGGAACAGACTGGCGTCAGATGGATCAGAAAGGAAAATTAAGGACCTTTGAAGTAGCTGAGAGCTGTTCACTTTTATTTAGTGGTAGACTAGGTAACTTCTGCCAGTTTGGTTGAGGGAAATAATGTATTTTCTTTCTCAAGTTTTTATGAAATCTTTAGTAGAAAAAAGACACAGAATGGCATGCTAGTGGTGAGCTTGCAGTATTTGACACTGATGTTGTAAAATATTACCTTCATATTTACAGCGCTGTACCAGGCACGTTGAAGTTATTCAGTAGCCACAGTGACAGAATGACAGGGCCTGATAACCAGCAGAAACAGCATCCCACCTAGAGATCACTGTGAGCTGCTGGGAAGCACCGGGAATTGTGTAAAGGCTAGAAAATACAGTAAAGAAACTATCCTCCACTTGACCCGTATGTACAGTACAGTACAGTAAAGAACTCTTCAATGAATGTACCACAGCCAATTTTAGAAGCTCTCAGTAGTATAGCTTTTATACATCATTCTGTATCACTGAGTGAATCACGACTGTGCGTTTCAGGGTGCGAGTGTCCTCTTCCATCCGACGCTCTTCTGACATTTGAAAGCAACGTGTTTCAGAAACATTATCTGAAATACTTCAACACAAGAAATTCCCCTGAAGCATAAGAGAAACCCTCACCCTGTGAGGGTGGTCAGACACTGGCACAGGTTGCCCAAGGAGGCTGTGGAGTTGCCAGCCCCGGAGATACTCGGAGCCCGGCCGGGTGGGCCGTGAGGCGCCTGCTCCGGCTGCCCGGCTGGGGCCAGGGGTGGGACCGCACCGGCTCCGCAGGCCCCTTCCAGCCCCAGCCTTCAAATTATCAGCGACTAAAAAATTATCATCCACCGACAAACCCATTCAAAAAGAAAGCCAAAATCAGTTTTAAAAGGACGTCACGTTCTCTACCCTATTACGGGGATGTAATTTTAACACATAGGAAAATACGTAAATAACAGGCAAGCGATATCGAGACCTGAAAGAGCAGGGTTGTTTTCGATTCTTTGACACTTCTGACTAAAACCCAACCACCCAGCACAGACAGGGGGTGGCTTCTGCGGGCCGCGCTGCCAAGCGCTCCCGGCCCTGCCGCGGCCTGCCCTCGGTGCCCGCGGGGACACGTGTACGGCGACCTGCCGGCGCAGCCTGCGGGTGCCGGGCTGCAGCCCGCAGGCTCGGTGTGAGGCTTGCCGGTGCGCCCCGCCGGGGTGCCCTGCGGCGTGCCGGGACAGGACGCGCCGGGACGGGGGCAGCAGCAGCCGCGGGCGAGCGGCGCTGCGGGCAGGGCGGCTTTCCCGCCTCCCGGGCTTCGGGAAGGCCTAGCGAGACTGCGGGTGCCTGAGGCGCGGGCGGGAAGGAGAGAGACCCTCTGCATGACCAAGCGGAGTTACATTTTTCCTCTTTGGGGGACTAGTTGCTATCCTAAGGATGACAAGGGGAAAGGGTTTGGGGGGCTACAGAGAAATCTGGATTGCATCCCCCGGAAGCAAATCTCCAGACCAGACAGGTTTTCAGGACAGGCATTTTTGTGCTTTCTTTTTTCAGCCTAGTCCAAACAGCAAATTCAGAGACAGCAATTGCTGGCTGGAGTCTGCTCTTCAAACCATACCACTCTTGCTTCATGTACTTTAGGAAGTTTGTTTTCCAAAGTCTGTATATCCATACTGGTTAAGACAGTACATAGGGTCTCTTGAAGGGACACTGATGACTGTCATAAACACCGGTGTGCCTCAGCTCTAAATACTTAGTAGACAGGAAATATCTCTGCTCACTAGAATGGCGAGGAATGGTGATATATATGCCGATGCACAGAGACAAGAACGGCTTTATTTTCAAAGGTGTTGCTGTTAATAGTTTGCCTTTACAAGCTGCAGCGATTTTTCTCTAGATTAGGACAGGACTTTTGCATAGGTGCAAACAGCCACAGTGCTGCCATTGTGGAAAGAGAGGAGGTAAAGAAGTAGGTCAGTGAATGGCACAAGGCCTTACCTGCAAAGGGCTGCACACCTTTATTTCCTGTGAATCCAGTGGGAATAGAATATTTTGAGAATCACCATCACTGGCATAGCTAAAGATACTGAAAACTTGAATCTGAAGGGAGATGTGACAGCGTTTTCACTGGTTCAGAGCTGCATTTGTTCAGACAGCCAAAGATAGCAAAGATGAGAGGGCAATTGTCTTATAATTGTAGGATTTGTCTTCTCCAGGGCCCAGAGTGCAGCTGTCCCAGATTTTATTCATACATATGGTTTTAAAAAAATCCACCTCTTCCAAAAAGCTGTCCCCAAAAGCTGAAAGAGCTTATATGGAAAATTGGAGCTGCACCATGAAAAGAGGATCCAAGGAAAGAGCACAAAATAGAGAAGAGAAAGCTATTAACTCTACATGTGCTCCTTAGTGCCTTGTAGGCAGCAGCATGTTGGTAAATACTCAGCTGAAGGATGAGGGGTGCTTGTGGATCTCCCCAGGGAGCTGCATGCACAGGGAGAGCTCAGAAGATGGCCTGGAGCTGTTTGCTGGGGCTGTGCTCTACCTGGAAAGGAGCCGCAGAGCAGAGACAGTGACAGGTTACTGCAGCACGAGTCATCATCTGATGAGTGAAGATGTGGGTTGGACATAAAAAGCCTAAAAAAAGAAGAAAACTCCTTTGCATGTTTGACTTGGTAGAGATGGGGAGGGTCTTCTTCCCTCAGCAAAGTTTAATGGTCCCTCAAATGAGCAGCAGACCAGGGCCTGCCACTGCTTACTGTTTGAAATTATATTCTCCCTTTCGCCTAAAAAGAACCATGAAAAGCATCTTATTCCAAAGCGTACCTGTAAATTCAACATTAATAGTGCAACAGAATAAGAGAAGGGCATTTTCTTTTTCAATGAAATAGCAGGATGTGAAAATCTCCAGTGCAATTGTAGCAGGGCTGAAAGGAGTACTTGTAAGTGGGATTAAAGAAGTAAATAAATGCAAAATGTAAAGAGAGGAAATCAGAAATTCATGCACAGAAAAATGAAAATATCTAAAGCAGAACAGCTTGGGGGAAGTGACTCTAGTTTCATGTTGGTGTGGATGAGAACAAAACAGTGGTGAAGGGAAATGCCCTACAAGGTGACATAGGCATTTACAGAAAATCTTAGTAGCACTGTGGGTTTTACGGGTCTAATTTTGCATTGTATGCAAGATCTGCCAGACCTGTTGCCTCTAACCATCATGAATGATGATCACAATGAACTGATCCCTGTCATCTTTCTGAGGAAACCTTGATTCTTGTTTCCTCATCAAGGAAATATAGACTGGATGTAATCAAAAGTTTTGCAAGAACACATGATGTTCATCAATATTATCTTTCATGGAAATTATTGAGAAATCCCCTCTGTATTTTTGGTCAGGTGAAGCCACTTTGTTCTGGCTGCTCATTCGGATGCTGATAGTGGCTGGTGCTCTGGATGGCACAAATGCAAATGGCAACATCAAAAGGAAGCGCTTTGATCTTATCTCAGCAGAATGCCTGAATAAATTCCCTTTGGTATTCCCAAAGTGGGTGGTTTTCTCCATTCCACAACTTTCAAAATTTCAAGTCCTTACTCTGTCTTGGGATGAAAGGAAATTCTGAAATGTTAAGCCTCGTGTTTGTTCACGTTGCTGCAGCAGAGGCAGGGAGCAACTGAGGCTTAAAATTCTCCTCTGTTGGACATTATGTCTGGACAGTTTTTTAATAATAAGATGGTGTGGCACGGTTGAAAACATTCTTTCACAGCTGTTGATGTGTTAATCCAGCATGTGGAAGAGAGAACTGAAAAGACATTTCTGCCATAGTGTTTATATTTGTATATAAAATTAGTATACGGTTAAAGCCAACAGCATGTTTACATCTGGATCATGCATGATAGCAGTTGATACATTTAATATGGCATGTGGCATAAAACAGGATTAGATAAGGTTTTCTGCTTAGCCACACTTCTCTTGTACAAAAGAATATTTATAACAAAGTTCTCTACAAATCACATCGTAATGCTGAATACAGTTTTGAAACGCACGTGCATCAGCAGTATTTTCCAAAGGTTATGTCCCTGTGATTTGTGCTAAGTAGCAGTGAGTTGGCTCTGGGGTAGCAGGCATGCTCACGAGGATTTTCAGAGGTTTGATTTCAAAAATCCAAACTGACCAGATCATTCCTCAAACTAGCTGGTGTGAATAGACCTGAAAAAATAGGCTGGAGCAGGATCTCACATAAAATGGATTGTTTGGAGCTAGATTATGCAGAACTGAGAAAAAAATACATATTAATGTGAACTGTGGGAAAACCCATACTCAGAATCCTAGGCAAGGGCTCAGATGGTGCTTCATTATTTGATGTTTCTTATCCATGTGACTTAGTCTTCAGGTCGTCCCAGAATCTGAAACCACACCGTCATCTATTTGCGCAGTCCTTAACGACTGCTAATTTCTGTGTGCTCCCATTCCCATCTCCTCAGCTCCTACAGCTCTGTCCTTCCCAAACTGAACACACAGGACCTGAGCGTTAGTTTTTTTGTGAAAAGCCTAACTAAATCGTAATAACGTGCTCACAGGAAACCTCCTCCCTCATATCCTGGTGCTGAGCATCCCTGTGCATGTCACTACAGTACCTGGCAGGGTGTACTGGAGGCTGGAGTGCCTGGCACTGTGGTCCCCAGGCAAATAGGGAAAAAAAGATGAACATGTGAACCAGTAGCTGTAGCATGTATTACTGATCTCTGTCCATTGGAACTTGCTATCCAATACCTAGAAGTGATGAGGTGAATGGGCACTGAAAATATTTTTCATCACCGGTCAACATGAGTGAGAAATCATGCCTGTACGTGTACTGCAGGTACACATTCAAATCCACTTTTAAGTAATAGAGCCATAAATGAAGTTAAAATAGGTGGGAGACAGGGCTGCTAGCCATTCTCTAGGCTATAGGTATAGCACAGGATAATGTTTGATGCTGTCAAAGAATACGCAATTCACAGCCTAAAGAAAAGTGTAGATGTGTTTTCATACAAGTCCACTAAAGACCGGAAAGAAAAATGCGCGCGATTTCTGCAGTCAATAGTAAGCACTGCTGGCATCACTCTGTGTCTGAGTAAGAATAAACACTAAACACTGTGAATATGGAAATAATGAAATATAACAGGATTTGTATTTGGAGAGAGAAATGGCTTATTTCAGTAGATATCTTGTGTGCATTTATGAGTCACGTAGTCTAAATAATGAGAGAGTTCAAGCACTGCAGACAGGTAATAAATAAAGCTCTAGAAATGCCCAGTCTGGTGTGTGTTGCTCTATCATGAAACGGAAGGATTCAGTAGAGAGGAAAATTGACCAGCCGCTGACAGGAGATAATGGACTTATCTGTTAAGGGAGTGGAGATAATGTAATATTTAATATGACATTCCTGATAACTAGTCAGGAAGATCTACCTGTGCCAGATTTCCAAGGTTATTTGTAACTGAATGCAACTGAATATCACTAGAAAGCAATGCAAAAGGGAAAGAAGTGTCCTGCAATTTATTGTTAAGTGCAGAGTACCTTCAAATCTGAAGATAGTCTCCAACCCAAGGAGCTTACAGGCCCTAATTTAGGACTGATTTAGTTTAAGCAAGTAGCTAAGCACTTTGTGGGGAGAGGGCCTCTCATTTTGCTGCCGATAAGAAGGGCAGACATCTTCCCCTCCTCCCTGTCTCTGCATCTCTGCCCCTGCTCACGGCTATGCGGTCTCACCCACGCCTGTGCATGGGCTCTGGCACCTGTTTGGCCCCAAACTGAACTGATGTAGTGAAATGCAGCTGCACAAAACTAGATTTTTTCCCCCTGTATTCCTTGTCTGCTGGTTTAATGCACTGGGTTGGCATGTAGTTAATTTCTTAGCTGTTAGAGGGCTGGAAATTTCAGCTCCTAGTAGGTACAGTCCTTAGTTCTCAGCACATGGTAGCAACCATCCAGATGTATGGGGCAGAGTAGGGCTGGTGGGCCTTCTTAGAGTGATTTAGTAGTTGATTCCTGACATATTTTGCATGAATGTTTTTTTCTTTAGTGTAGGGTCTGGTTCCCCATATCTGCACCAGTACAGTATCTGTTGGTTTCAGTGCAGCTGGTGTCAGGCCAACAGCAAAATTAGGCGGTGATATCTGAATCATTCATGGAAGACATCTGGGCTATTCACATTACATATGTGTAAAATCAAACCCCTCTCTTTTTCTGTTCTTCACTTTTTTTTCTCTGTAATTCCAGCAAAGATGGAATTCCTCCAAAAAAGAACATTCATTTCTTAATGCTGGAGGCATTTAGAAAAGATGTAGAGAGCAAGCGAATTGCCAGTAAGTGGCGTGTCGACATTTAGGGATGCAGACTAAACTGCGGTATTGATATATCACTATAAAAAAGAGCCTTATTTGGGGAGTATGTCTTGAGCAGAGCTTCTGCTGATGTTGACAGAAGTTTTGCCCACATAAAGGATTTCAAATTTGGTTAAAATTGGGGCATTCACTCTTCTGTCAAGAAGCGAAGTGCAAAATTAGTCTCCTGACACGTTTTTCACCTATCATGTACTGTAATAACTGTTTTCCTCAGACAAAAGCCTGATACTGGCACTGCAAAGTACTCCTGCCTGGAAGGATAAAGTGCAGCTCAGAAGTAAGAGATGATGAGAGGGAAATAAAGCATAGGATGATTTGATGACAACCATGGGGAGAACACAGATGGGATGGAAAACTTGAAAAACACCTATNCGGACCTGAGCCAAAGATACCACCAGACTGCAGTGTGCAATGAGAACCTGTCCAGGGCCACCAAGCGGCTCAGCTTTGTGCGGTCAGTGCCTGAGCAGGGCTTGTTCATCCCTACCTGTCTCTGAGCGAGCCCACCTCGCTGTGTGGTGCCCGCTGGGGCTGGTGAGCTCCAGCTGTTCCTGAGGCCGGGCACAATGAGGCAGAGAAGAGAAACGTTTAAGTGGCGTGCTGCTCTGCTCTTTGTGTTTCCCACAGGGCCACTGAAGCTGTGACATAATTTTCAGCTCTTGGTCTCTTGGGAACTCAGTTTTTTGGGAACCAGAGCCTGCTTGTTGCAACCACTGCCTCTGAGTCACTCTTTGCATCAGCCTGCAACTGCTGGCAACTTCCCCCACTGAAATATCTTTTCTTTTTTTTTTAATTTCCCTTTTCAGAGGCAGGGCAAAACAGCCCTGCTTGGAGCTGGGTGTCAGGAATCATGACTTCACATCTCTCGTGCTGACTTTGCATTTGGGGAGATGCTCTTTATTGAGGCCATTGTCTTTACTTTTCTTGCCTGGCGGCAGATGTTTCTGATTTACACCCGTACCACATACAACTTCAGAAATACATGTCTCTTCAATTCCAAATGATATCGCTGTATTCATCAGTTTTTACATTCAGTATGAGACTATGGATTGTGTATTCATTAAATGGAGCGTCTCTTTGCCGGTTTGAGACTCCATGGATTTGGCTAATTATCTTGTTATTTGTTCATTTTTAATTGCTATTGCAACCCCCTGATTTCAGCTACTAGAAAGAGTCTTGAGGCATGTTCTGGAAATCAACAGGTTTCAGGAGACTTTTTTCTCTGCTGGCAGCTCTTCTCCCAGGAAATACTCTTTTCTCTGCTTTTCATGCCAGTCATTGTCAGCTGTTGCACTCAGAAGAGCAGAACAGGAAAGGATAGGTAGTATTTGACATAAGTAGTTCCTGGAAGCACCAGCAGCTCAAATTAGCACAAGGACTTACCTGGCAACTTCTGAGGGATGGGGTGCCTTGGTTTTGTGAGTTTTTGATACGTGGCAGTGTGTAACTTGGGTCACAGTGCAGGATGCTCTCCAACATGGAAAGAAGGTGCAGAAGGAGTGTGTAATCAAATTCAGGCAAAAGACAGGAGCTGGGTTTCACTGTAAGATGAAGGAGAAGCAACCCACTGCTGTCCCTAATTTTGTCCCTAATTTCTCTACATGGAAAATGAGAGTCTCTGGTGTTGAGGAACACCATTATTAACTTGATTTCTTTATTAGTGTCATTCCCACCTATGCAACAGTTCCTGTCCTTGAGGACACTTGAGTCGCCATTTAAATCAGCCTACTGTGTAATCTATTTCTTGCTCTTCACCGTGTCTTTTTTCTGCAACTGCTGAGAAATACTGAAGTGGAGGATATACAGATCAGTACCTTGGAGCACTGGTTTCAATATAGCCTGAGGTATAGCCTTGGCACAGATTTGTAAGTGGGTTGAATGTGATTATGGCTTTGCAGAAGATGAAAATGAGGGACTGATTGAAGTAACCTCAGTGTTGAGGTTAGCATAACATAACAATACGGATCCACCTATAGGATCCTTGGAAGAATGTGAAGGGAGAATATTTAAGCCAAAATTTCCAAATTTATATTCCAAAAGTTTATGATGTCAGTCTATTATCAGCATATGACTTGAGATGACCTCTAAAGGTCCCTTCCAACCTAACCCATTCTGATTCTGATTTCAAAGGCCCTCTTGTTGGTGTTAATGTACAGGCTAAGGCCTACTCTTACCTTCAATAGATAGGAGAAAATTAATAGGATTCAAAATCCTTCTCCCTCTGTTGCATCTTTTGAGGAAATCAGAGAAATAAGCGAAGAACTGTAAGTCCCAGACTTGCAAGAAGAGCCTAAGTGACATGAATCTCGGGTCTTGGGTCTAATCTGTCACTGCTCCACCTGTAAGTTTGCGCTGAGTTAAACTGGGGGGCGTATGTCAGCAGTTGATGGCAGCTGCCCAGCCTTAACTACAAGGAAAAGTCAGGTATGTAGTCACAGCTCACGTGAACACTTTTGCTGAAATACCCCCAAGCTCTGTTTCAAAGCTGGTATAACCAGGGATAGGTCTCAGGGAATATTTTGTTGTTGTTGTTCTTTTAGCTTTTCTAATCCAACGTAGACTTCCAGCTTTCCCAACAATATCCTTGAGGAAAGGTGTTTCCTAATATGCTTGCTCAATGCTTTGAGGATTATTTATTGTCTTCAGTTCATTTTGAAACTGGGCTGTCCTTGCTTCATCCTGGCATTGGAAGAGACAGGGAGCAATCAGTCCCAGGCACCACTCTTGGATGGCAAACAGCAGCTCAGATCCCATCGTGTACGTGAAGTCACACTCTTTTCCTCCTGCGTATCACTTTACATTTAAACATATTGAATTTTATTGGCTGTATTAAATCCTGGTCACTGTAAGTTATTTTGATAGTTCTTCACAGACAGCTCTCCTCTTAACCGCTTTGAGTAATTATAAATCAGCAGCAAACTTCGTCCCCTTAGTATTCAGTCCGCTATTGCTTGTTTGCTTTTAATAGCTTCCCTTATGCTGTAGCTAGCTTATTTTTTCATATTTTAAAAAATTTTTCCTGATAAGAGCTTTGCTCTGAGACCCCATAAGCTTTATCAACAGAAACAGGTTTCTTTGGATACTTTCCAGTCTGCTTATAATGATTTTACTCTGTTAAATGTACTCTTAGTGTACTGTTAACAGGCTTGTACATTTTCATGTAGTTCCATTTTTATTTTCTTTTTGCAAATATGTCTTGGTTTCTGGAGCGACGGTATGGAGGCTGAACAGGAGTATATTTCGGGCCCTATTACAGGGTAGCTCTGCAAAAGTAGCATTTTATTTGTAACGAGTAGGGCTGCTTCTCTTTTTTCTTTTATGGGTGCTTTCTGTAGCTGCTCAACCTTGGGCTTCCAGCCTTCCCATCATTTATTATAATAAAATAATAAATAATAAAAATGCAATACTCCTACAGTTCCAGAACAGCTTCATCCCTAACCCTGGTCCTTTTCTGGGGCTGAGGCTGAGCCTGGGACCCCCAGCCGTGGCCCAGAGGATAAACTCATCTGGGACCAGTCTTTGGGCAGTGCGGCCTGTCCCTCAGTGGCCTCCATCCAGCAGCACTCCAACCCAGGGCCAGACTTTGTCTGTCTCCCAACCCCATCCCTAACCCTAATGGGATAAGAGCAATGAAGGCCCAGTGGGATCATAGCTGTCTCAGAAGGCAGCAGGCACAGCAGCCAGGATGGGGAAATCTGCACCTTCCAGTCCACGTCTTTTGTCTCACACTCGAATTACCATCCCTGTCCCTAGGAGGAGGATGAGTAGAGCCACCCATCTGTTCATTTGCCACCAATCAGGCCTAGCTCCAGCACCAGTTTTATTTTCTTTACTCCCACTGTCTTGCTCCTCTTGTTTACCAGAGAAGTCCTTCAGACCGGTCCAAGGTTTTGGGTTTTATTCAGTCAGGTTTTATTTCTGCCCTTTGCATTGTGTTGGATTTTTGCAGCCACAGTGTCAGGCTGAGCTGGCCCTCGGTGGCTGGCTCTCTGAGGAGCAGAGACCTCATACTGAGCGTAGCTGGCTCCTTGCCACCTGCTCCTGTGATAGAGGATGGGTGTCAGAACAAAGCTGGCGGCATGAATTGGCATGATGAGGTGAGAAAGTAGGGTGCACGGTGCTCCAGCTGATGCTTGCCAATGTAATTGCCCTTCAGGCAATAATTCTTGCCAGTGTGATGGCCTCCAGGGACCTTCTGCAAGCCAGCGTAAGCCAGAGCCACTTCTGCTTCCCCATCACTCAGCTGCCATGAGTGTTAACCTTATATTAATTCAAGACTGAACCCCTAGATTCACATTAGTCAGTTTTTCATAATAACAAATTGAAGGAAATTACCTCATCTTTCAAAACCTTTAAAGTGGAAGGAAAAGAAAGCAGTAGCAAGGTTTGGAAGGATGGTCTTGGGAGAAAAATCTTTTGTGCTGGTGCACAGTATAAACACCACGAGGAAGGTGTACTCATCTGGTGCTTACAGCCTGCTTGGCACTAGCTACAGTAACTTGGTTGTTCTTAAACCAGCAGAAGCAGCTCCCAAAGCCGCTTTCCCAAGGTGTCCCTAACAATGGCCAGGAATGGCAGAGTCAGTTGTATGGCAACAAAAGCAGGAAAGCAAAACTACCGTAAACTTAAGGCGGAAAAATAAAATGGGGACAAGACCTGAAAAGAGCTGAGTCAGCTCCCTCAGCTATCTGCAATGAAAACAAAAGAATCTTAAATCTTACATTGCAAGAGGCAGCCAGATCCTCATAATAAAAGTCAGCTCTAACAGGTCAGAGCAGGTAGTATCCAGGGGACCTTTAAACTTTCCCTTCTCCAGAGCATCATGTTCCCCAAATGCTTGAGTCTCAGGGCACCGCAAAGGCCTTATCCACTCCCTTCTTCTGAAGAGCTGGGGGTTGGATACCAAGGACTAGCTTGCTGCTACACTTCCAAATTGCTCTCAAATGAGCTTGTCGGTTGATTCTTTTGTGAGTGTTTTTATTTTACTGTGTGGCAAATGTTCCTCAGGTCTGGATGCCTGGATGTTATACAAATAAATTGGGTTAGGTCATTAAATGTGCCTCCTCTCTTTGTAGTTTCCCCTCTAAATGGAGGTTTGAAGGTTCCCAAAGGCCAGCCAGACTGAACAGCAGCTGGAAGGTCCACCCTCCCAAGGAAGCGAGCAAGAAGGTCCCTCATGAAGTAGTAACTGCCTATAGGGAGCATCATTGTGATGGATGGGGCAGGTGGGTCATGAAGTGCCAGAGGTGGGGGGTTAGTGCCACGGGAGCTCCCCACGATGCTGCCCTGTGCCAAAATCCCAACCTGAACCCTGGCCTGATTGGAAGAAGCCTGATCATTTTTAACCAGCTTTCCAAGCACTGCTGCTGACTGTTTAAATTGTTAAATGATTTTAAAAGTCTGCAGCCAGGAAGTATTGGTTCCTCCCAATGCAGTCTGTGGGACTTGGCAGTGGTTTTTTAGGATTTCCAGCACATTTGCAGGCACATGTTCAAAGCATAAATCTCAGCAGTTTGCATGAACTGTCCCCCTTTGCAGTTTATGGCTCTGTAAATGTCTTCAATAAGAACCCTACCACTGGAAACGTCTTAAGACGACTGCTATTTCCCAGCTTCACTATGGGTTCCTAATGTAAGTTAATAAGGCAAATACAATACCTGATGTTTGCGATGATAATTGCACAGGCCTCACTTTGACTGATGGCTAAATCTGATTGTGCGTGACTTCCTTTGCGGAGCGTCTGAATTACAGCATAGGCTGAGGCCTGAAAAATCAATGGCCGCTTTAATCACTCAATTAAAGCCTTTGAAAATCATTAGCAATTTGGTAAATTTAAAATATTTATCCATACATCATTTTTAAGCAGACAGTGCCAGACCAGCCCAACTCCATTTGTTACACCGGAGAACTGCTGCTGGAGGGGTGAAAGGCGCAGCGTTAGTGCACTGTGGCCGAGTAGGCAAGCGTATCACCGAAGCTGGGAGGCTGAGAAAGGCACAAGTCACCTCTGTCAGCTTTACCTGATTCACACACAGTGTCTAGCTGAGGTCACCCTTCAAGTGGCAAAATACAAGTCAAGGGCCAGGACGAGTCTTGCTGGCTTACAGAGCAGTAGTCCCCCACACCTGCCAGGGGTTTGGGTAAACTCCTCCGAGAGCTGAGGAGCAGAACAGACCGGGCGAAGGGGAAAGCGAAGCAGTGCCCTCAGGATCCTTTGTTACAGAAAGAAAACCAGCTGTCTGCCAGGCCAGCTTTCAGTGGGACTTATGAATGAATACGGCTTATAAGAAGAGGAAAAAGAACTTTCTGATGCCAGGAGCCGAATATTTAATCTAATAAAGAAAATAGAAACTGAACATGATATTTCAGTCCATCTGGACTAGATCTACCCATCTGCAAAGATTTAACTTTGAAAGATAGTTGAAAACCTCTCTTCTTAACTTGCATATTTAGTTTCTTTGACTGCCTCTTCTTTGGAAGCAGCGGCATCCGAGTGCAGCACCACCGTTCTAAACCTGTGGTCTCTCTTTCTGAGAGAAACAGGGACGCTCAGAGAGGAGGAACCAGCAGGCACTGGCCAGCACACCATCGCTTCACCTCCCTCTCGGGCTGTTGGGCTTATGCAAGCGATACTTCATTTTGTGGAGCTTAAAGTTGCTCAACGAGCTCGGGGGGATCGAGCACCGGGCTGGCAGCAGCTACTTCAGATCATCTGTTGCAGCTTCCTATTTTTTAACAATCTGGGAGTCCTTTTCTGCGTGTCCCTGGGGCGCGGCGCAGCGGCCGGTGAGCGG